>JAHDVE020005612.1:0-107325 GCA_022606495.2 Halesus radiatus
TAGTTTAATATCATCGGCATAAAGCAGAACTTCTACATCGTCGAAACAAGTTATGATGTTAATGATATAATAAAACACATATAAAACTTATTTCCACTTTTATTTTTTTTCACCGTGACCGGTTTCAGCTTGTTAAAGCCATCTTCAGACTGGTAAAAATTAATCTTAATCTACGGTTTATATAAACAACATGTGGGGGAGGACGGGTGGGGAGATAATACGAGGGATTTATTCTATTACATGGGTTTTCTTTATATTTGTTACTAAGTCGTCTTTGAGTACCGACTTTCTAATTATGTTGGTTATTCCCAGTAAGCTTGTCACGTAAGCGGTCAGTAAGCGGTCAGTAAGCGGCCAGTAAGCGGTCACATGTATTGTACACAAAATAATGTTGATGTAAATTCAAATAGTTTATCGTATCTATCACTTCACATGCTGGGTCATTAGAACTTTAAGATAAGTAACTTGTGAACCAATCCAACATGTTGCCTCTCAGTCTAGTGCGTATAATTTACGAATTAATAATTTATGGGATACTTTATCGAAAGCTTTTGAAAAGTCTGTATAGATACTGCCAACTTGTTTTTTATCAGTGAAGGATTCCGTAATATAGTTTTGGTAAAGTAATAGATTAATAGCAGTTGATTTTCCACTGACGAACCCGTGATGTTTTTTTAACAATTACTTTGAGTATTGATGGATAAATTAAGTCAAGAACAGCGGAATCAAAATTTTTTGGGAGTGCTGATTGTATGCATGTAGGACGATACCTGTTTTAAAAATTGGGGTAATATAACTAGATTTCCAACGAGTAGGAAAATGTCCAGAAGAAATTAAATGGTTAAATAATATGGTAAGTGGACTTGATATTTCAGATGCGCATTGTTTGAAAAATATTGGCGGAATGTTGTCTGGCCCTGCAGATTTGTTGGGGTCAAGGGAAAGTATTTTATTTAGGTAGGATTCCCGTGTAATGTGGTAGTTATGTAAATGTAATGTGTCATGATATGTATATTATGGTATTTTATTTTCAGATATATCGTCTTCATATACGCTTTGGAAATGATCCGCAAACAAATTAACAATGTCGATGGTGCTATTAGCTATTTTGCCATCATAATACATTGTAGGGAGTAGTCTGAGGCTTCATTGTTTAATTTTTTGACAAAATTCCACAAATTTTTTGTCTTCGGTGCATTTTTTTCAATGGAGGTGATGTGTGCTTTAAAGAACAGTTTGGATAGTATTTCATATTTTTTTCTCGTTGCTGAAAAGTTTGAGTAGTCATCGATTAGGTGAGTAAGTTTAAAAATTTTCTGTAACTGTTTTTTTTTGTTTGAGCAGTAATATAAGGTCCGTGGAGAACCAAATTGGATATGTTCTGTGTTTTGGTGCATACGATGGTACATAAGATTTTATATTGTTGGAAAATGTTTGATAAAGTTTTTCTAAGGTTAGTTCAATATCACTTTTGAAGTTGAGTGTTGTTTGTTTCAATGTGGGCTTGTATATGTACATATTAACCGTAATGTGTACGGGAGGATGATGACTATCCACCGATATGAGCGGATCGTTTGACTTTTCAACATACAGTTAGAGACAGCTAGATCTAAAAGGCGGTCATGTATTGTACACAAAATTATGTTGAAGTAAATTCAAATAGTTTATCTTATCTATCCCTTCACATGCTGGGTCATTAGAACTTTCGTTTGTAATATAGCCATTGTCACTAAATTTCCATTTCAAATTGGGAAGATTGTAATCACCGACTATAATAATTTTAGATGTAGGATGTTTTGAAATGAGAAATTAAATGTCTTCACAGTGTTTCTTGTAAGTTTGAATATCAGAGTTTGGCGGTATGTAGATAGTTCCAATATAATATTATTTGCCAAGGTGATAAAATAATAGGTATCGCAGGTGTCCATCTTATTTCTGCGAGATGTGGCCCGAAAAGGTTAAGCGGTCCTGCGTCGTGTAGGCGGACTAATAATGTTCAATGCTTGCAACGTTGAGTCGGCTCACACGCACACGCACACACACACTGACAGTGTTCGGTTACAGTTATCAATTATTTTGACAACAAATCAGATTTTAAAATTTAGATTTAGGTTCACACTGAGACTTTGGAATATCTCTAAACTTCTTTATTGCACTGATAATGTAATTTCACGTATGTAAGTGTGTCGGACATCTTGCTGGCAATAATATCATGTACTAAATTGTAAGGGAATCGGGTCTTAGGGAAAATAAATGTTGCTTCACTCTCCGTAAACGCATCCGATTCCCGATTTCTTTGTATATGTAACAACGGGTGGTCTGTGGCCGAGCTTGTTCGCCCAGACAACCCTGACTTAAAATGACGAATAAAAATGACAGCGAGATGACGTGGTGGGAGGGAGATGGTGATGTCGGGTAAACTTTCACGGCGCTGCTCGACGCAGATTTTTGTATCAATGGCGCCGTGAGAGGCGTACAGGGCGCCTGGCGTAGTGCCTGGTTGGAATTTGTATACATGCCTAAAAAGGCAAATTGGCAGTCATCCAGCGATGCTTGAACCAACATCACCTCTGCTTCCTCGACCACTCTACCTCGCTCTACTTGAAACCGACCTGCCTTCTTCTTTTCTGACCCCCCGCTGACTCTTGGACCACCCCTCGGACTACCAATAATCACGAAACCAGACCCACGATTGATCACGGACAAGGCCCAGTCGAGCCTTTGCACAAAAGTGTGTTTGTGCAAAGCAACATCGGTAATTCGCAAGTTACTAAATCGTTGTAGTTCCTCCTTGCAAAAGGAACGAAGGAAAGAAGGTTGTGTCTCCCTCCCCTCCAGCCCACTTCGCAGATCGGGATCAGCCGGCCTCTGCAGTCATTTATGTGTCAGAGTAAGTATGGCACATAACCTCAGGCAGATCGCCCGGAAGTGCCTAGCATGCCAGATGAGGAGAAGCAGGCCATATCCGCCGATGACGGCTCTCCTGCCAGCCGGGAGGCTGGCTCATCATGCCCGCCCTTTCACCAATTGCGGGCTGGATTACTTTGGCCCAATAGACGTCACTGTGGGGCGACGGAAGGAGAAGCGTTACGCCGCCCTATTCACGTGTTTGTCAGCACGGGCGGTGCACCTGGAGTTGGCCTCGTCCTTGGGCGCTGACTCCGCCGTAATGGCTCTCCAAAGGATAACGGCGCGACGGGGACAACCGGCGCTCATCCTGTCTGATAACGGGATAAACTTCCACGGCGCGGAGAAAGAGCTGAGAGACGCCGTGGAGGATTTCCGACAGGACCCAAGGGTCTAAGACTATTCTACAATCAAAGGGATGGAATGGAATTTCATTCCTCCCCGCAGCCCATAGATGGGGGGAGCTTGGGAGCGCCTCATACGCTTGGTGAAGCGGGCGCTCTCGGCCACGCTCAAGGCGAGAGCGCCAAGAGAAGAGACGCTGCTGACAGCACTGGCAGAGGCGGAGTTCACGGTGAACTCTCGGCCCCTCACCCAACTCTCGGTTGACCGCAGAGACGAGGAACCATTGACGCCAAACCACTTCTTACTGGGCTTGACCGGGAGGCGGCCTCAATTGGCCATGTACGGGGCAGCTGAGGAGAACGCCTGTCTCCGCAAGCAGTGGAGAATATTCCAGCAGCTTGCGGGCATATTCTGGAGACGGTGTGTGCGCGAGTACCTCCCCACTCTCGCCATCCAGAAGGACGACCTGGTGCTGATAATTGACCCCGCGCTGCCCCGCAACAGCTGACCGCGTGGACGGGTCCTTGAAGCCCACCCAGCCCCTGATGGTTAAGTTAGCCGACGGTAAAAATCGCCGTCCTCCTGGCTGTCGCCCCACCGACTTCCCCTCCGCAGAGGGACCGGGGGTCGGAAACCGCGCCGCACCAAGCGGCAACACGCCTTTCGATCAGGAGTGTAGCGGAGCTCCACGGGGGAAGTGGGAAGTGTGTCGGATATCTTGCCGCCAATAATATCATGTTCTAAATTGTAAAGGAATCGGGTCGTAGGGAAAATAAATGTTGCTTCACTCTCCGCAAACGCATCCGATTCCCGATTTCTTTGTACATGTAACAACGGGTGGTCTGTGGCCGGACTTGTTCGCCCAGACCACCCTGACTTAAAATGACGAATAAAAATGACAGAGCGAGATGACGTGATGGGAAGGAGACAGTGATGTCGGGTAAACTTTCACGGCGCTACTCGACGCAGATTTTTGTATAGATTTTGTAACTACTTTCAAAACTTCTTCTTCGAAGATTCTTCCACGCTGAAGAGCTTTTGTGTCAAACAGTTTAGCACAGGCAAGTGCGTACTTACAGCCACCTGGAATAATAAGAAAATACAAAAAATTATGTTATCTTTTGCTATGAATGTATGTAGATTTGACGACATTGCGAGGTCAGACTAAAGGACGCTGGGGGCTGCATGCATGTTTACTGATGAAGATGATACAAATTAGTATCTAACCTTGGGATGCATGACAAACTTCGCACTTGCATGAATCTATAACCTCTAGAGCAGTCATAAAAACAGTTGTAACAACTTGCATATTTGCCACCAGTAGCAACTAGCAACGCCGCGGCCGTATTGGATACGTAAGCGCAATAACAACGCTTTTCCAGACTTGTACCACTACTTTGCAAGAATGCGGCAAGCTTGAACCAGTCCATTATACATACGAATATCAAAAACAAACATCGTTCATTTATTTTCCGAATTTTGAGAAGAAAAGTGTTAAACGAATATTTTCAAAAATATAATTAGATAAATATGCAGTATATCATACCTATACGTATGCAATGATAATAAGTCTTGGAATACAAAATATTAAGGTCTCAAACACCAAACATGAAGATATAACGGGACATCTGACACGTTGATTTAATTATTTATTTAAAATCTTGACAAAGTAAATCAATGTCATCTTGTTTGAGAGTGCTGGAGAAAAGTAAGTAATTTTTTTTATAGAATTTTTCGTTTGTAGTTCATCCGATAGCATAAATACGATTTTATTTTTTACATTGTGTCTTATATTATTTAAAAACCTTTACAGGCGTATATATAAATAAATAAATACTGGAGTCGGCCATGTCAAGAGTCAGAATAATAAAATAGTATGTATGAGGCGATGTATGCATGTTAATGAAGCAGGGAGTATGTGCCAAGATGGAGTTGTATGGCGGTATATCCCCTCTGTCTACCCCTGCGGGGAAACGGTGTGATGGTTAGCTAGTTGGTTTACACGCGTATTCATTATTGGTTTTCTTTCTATCTTTAAAGACATGGTTCTATGGTAGGTACATACATTATTCCTCTCTACCAAATTTATACAAAAGATCTCTGCAGATTAAAATATGATTTTACACCGGGAAACAATTTTGTATGATATGTTTTAACATATTTGAATAGCATAATTTTTGTCCCGAAGAAAAATATATGTAGGCAGTACGGCGTTGATAATTTGAAGTTTGGCTTCATCCTATCAATGTTGGACAAACACCTGCCCATTTGCCTTTTATGCAACAAACTATTAAGCAATGACGCTATGAAACCATCCAAGCTGAAGGATCATCTAATAAGGTGATAGTGAAATCGGGTAAAGAGTTAAAATAGTTTTAAACACTGGAAGAAAAACTGCAGAGGAGACCCACGTTGGATTGTATATTCGCAGAGACTTCCAAAAGAGATGATGATAGTTTTCGGGCGTCTTACAATATCTCGCTACTAATAGCAAAATTAGGAAAGTCGCATACTGTCGGGGAACAGCTTATTTTTCCAGCGATTGAGGAGGTCTTAAAAACTGTTCTACACAAACCTGCTTATGATATACTCAAAAAAATTCCTTTGAGCAACAACACAGTTCAAAGACGTATCGATGAAATAAGTTATGGTGTTGAAAGCCTCTTGTGTAATTATCTGCACACAACCCATTTCTCCATTCAACTGGACGAGTCAACTTTGCCTGGTAATGAAGCACTACTATTGGCATATGTTCGTTTTGTTATAATAATAATAATGTTTTATTTCAGCGGAACAAAGCGGTGAGTGCAATACTCTGTCTGCCATATAAAAAGAATACATTTTAAGAATAGAAAATTACACACTGTAGAAATATAATATAAAAACATAAAATAAAAAATAAATTAAATTAAAATAACATATTTAACACTTATGCTACAATGGCCTGAGGGAAATTCTCCATCTACGATGCCATGCCACTGGGCGACGGCCTGGACAAGAGTGTTTTCCGATCTCCGGTAGCGCTGACTCGTCCCGGCTATTCCGTGGCGCATCAAAGCAGCGAACCCACGCACTCTTTCCTCTGCGAACATCTGCGAGGCGCTGCATCTTCAAGGGAGGCCGAAGAGCGCCCTGTAAGCGTGGTTATATTGCACTCGGAGTGGGTCCATGACGCCTTGTGTATATCTAGTCCATAGTTCGCTAGTGTAAAAGCTCATGCAGTATGTCTGGAATAGTTGCTTTTTTACAGGAGGACTGCACCTATTAAATCTTCTGGCGAGCATGTTGGCATGTACGCACGGCGCTCTTTTTTGGACCAAGAAATATTCGCGAGGATTTTGACTACAGATACTAAAGGCGAATTAATATTTAACGTTTTGAGAGATTTATTCATGCAAAAAACTTTATCAAATATAATATCAGTGGCAGCAGATGGAGTCTCTGCCATGTTTGGGTGCTATCGTGGTTTTATAAGCCATTTAAAACAAAATATACTCTGGGTGTTTGAAATTCACTGCGTTATCCATCGACAACATTTAGTTGCGAAAAATCTTAGTGAAAGATTGCATCAATCTCTTTAAATCGTCATAAACGCAGTAAAAAAATTCGGAGCAACGCGTTGAATATTAGATTATTTGCGCAGTTGTGTGAAGAGAATGACAAGAAATTTCATCAATTACTCCTCCGCACTGAAGTACGCTGGCTGCCAAAAGGCTTATGTTTGAAAAGATTTTTTTTCACTTTTTGAAACGGTTTTAGAGTTTTTGAATGATAAATATCCCATTTTAAAAGAAAAATTAATCAAATTTAAAACAAACATTACTTATTTACCATATATGTTTGCTAAATTTAACTAGGTTAATGTTCAATTACAAGGTGACAGTCTAAATTTGATAAAAAAAGTCCATCATTGCACCTTTTCTTTCCAGAATGAAACTAATGAAGCAAAACATTGGTCGGAGCGAATTTTCCAGGTTTTCCAATTTCGCGCAGATAAACAGTCAGGATGATGAGGTTTCAGCTTACGTTCAACATTTAAACGTCCTTCACACAGATTTCGAAATTAAGTTTGAAGTTTTTTATACTATGTACATACAACCGTGGATTATCAACCCATACTGTGACATTGAAGAAACGTATATCATGTTACGAGAAGAACTGATCGGAATAATCACTAACGAAGAACTTAAGATACAATTTACAAAAGTATAGCAGCAATTCTGGCTTCAGAGAGATATACCTGTTAAATATCCTGCAGTATGAACTATCGCGAGAATGTTTTTGATGGCTTTTAAATCGTCATACCTCGGAGAAAGGAGTTTCAGCACGGTTGCCAATCTCCTTACAAAAAAAAAGAAACAGATTGGAAATCACTCACCGAGGAGATTTAAGGTTAAGCCAGACTAAATTGAAGCTGAATATTGAAATTTTGATATCAAACACCAGGCTCATTTTTTGTGTTTTTATTTTATATAAAAATGTTAGATTTGCATTTTGTTTCATTTTAATAAATAAATATATGACTATAAAACCTAACATATATTTTATTTTAAATATTTCCACTCTACAGTAAACCCTATAAAAGTGAGTAGCTCTGTGTCTGGTTCAAAAACAAATTTGTAAAAAAATTAATATTAGGAATGCAGGGGTCTATACAAAGCAGAAAAAATCGGCAAGTGGTCTACGAGACAAAAAGGTTTGGGAACCTCTGCTCTAGAGTTTCATTGCAAATCAGTGTTACTGCGTACGCCTTTTTTTACATTTTATGCTCCGGAGTGACTCGAGTGTCAACATCGCTGATTCGCTTCACCTGGACATACCCCACTGCACTGTCTCCATAGTTCTCCCGTGCTGATCTGTAACATATACACAATATTATATACAAAGTGTTTACCTACCAAACTATAATGTTATTATCAGGCAGTGTCTCGCAAAGAATGTTATTTGTTATTGTTCAATTGACATTACAATAAGAGCACTCAGTAATTAACTATTATTATTAATAATTTATAGGTGGAAACGGTATTATATCCTTTCTATACAGTTTGTAAGGTGTATATCTACATAATAATGGCGAGCTTTAAGAAGTTCTATAGATAATCGTATGACAGGGAGGTTAGGTGGTAAACGGTATTACATCCTTTCTATACAGTTTGTAAGGTGTATATCTACACAATAATGAAAGAGCTTTAAGAAGTTCTATGATAATCGTATGACAGGGAGGTTAGGTGGAAACGGTATTATATCCTTTCTATACAGTTTGTAAGGTGTATATCTACACAATAATGGCGAGCTTTAAGAAGTTCTATAGATAATCGTATGACAGGGAGGTTAGGTGGAAACGGTATTATATCCTTTCTATACAGTTTGTAAGGTGTATACTCACAATAATGGCGAGCTTTAAGAAGTTCTATAGATAATCGTATGACAGGGAGGTTAGGTGGAAACGGTATTATATCCTTTCTATACAGTTTGTAAGGTGTATATCTACACAATAATGGCGAGCTTTAAGAAGTTCTATAGATAATCGTATGACAGGGAGGTTAGGTGGAAACGGTATTATATCCTTTCTATACAGTTTGTAAGGTGTATATCTACACAATAATGGCGAGCTTTAAGAAGTTCTATAGATAATCGTATGACAGGGAGGTTAGGTGGAAACGGTATTATATCCTTTCTATACAGTTTGTAAGGTGTATATCTACACAATAATGGAGAGCTTTAAGAAGTTCTATAGATAATCGTATGACAGGGAGGTTAGGTGAAACGGCAATATATCCTTTCTATGTTGCTTGTGCGTATATTCACACACAATGGCGAGCTTAAGAAGTTCTATAGATAACGTATGACAGGAGTGTTAGGTGGAAACGGTATTATATCCTTTCTATACAGTTTGTAAGGTGTATATCTACACAATAATGGCGAGCTTTAAGAAGTTCTATAGATAATCGTATGACAGGGAGGTTAGGTGGAAACGGTATTACATCCTTTCTATACAGTTTGTAAGGTGTATATCTACACAATAATGAAGAGCTTTAAGAAGTTCTATAGATAATCGTATGACAGAAAGGTTAGGTGGAAACGGTATTACATCCTTTCTATACAGTTTGTAAGGTGTGTATCTACACAATAATGAAGAGCTTTAAGAAGTTCTATAGATAATCGTATGACAGGGAGGTTAGGTGGAAACGGTATTACATCCTTTCTATACAGTTTGTAAGGTGTATATCTACACAATAATGAAGAGCTTTAAGAAGTTCTATAGATAATCGTATGACGGGAGGTTAGGTGGTAAACTGTAACTTATTGGCTTAATTTAATTAAAAAGGGCCCCACAAAAGACTATTTTGAGCGCATGTTGTAAAAATAATTAAATATATATGGTATGAGAATTAATACAATACGCTCTTCTTACCTTATCGTTTTAAAACCTCGAAAATTTAGAACTGAGAAAACTACTTGAACTCAATCATTCATAGCTACAATTTTAGGCAAATTGTCCCTTGAGCCCGTAAAACAATCACTGTCAGTCATTACAGTTATACAATCTTATAGTAAATTAAAACAAAATATACACAAGAGTCTTGAAAAACGAAATAAATCCGGAAATAACCACGTTAACACAGGTCGGGAATGTTTGGACTGCTGAGTACTATTGATTTTTGACAGTCAGTGAAAGTCCCCGTCGGGCAATGGCCGCTGAGATTTTAATAATTTTCGGCCGTTTTTGAAATCAATTATTATAAATGAAAATATTAAAAATATACATTTTATTAAGATAATCATAATCAGAAAAATAACCTTTAAATCATCGACATGTTTTGAACAGTATCCCTGGTTTGTGAAAATAGCCTATATATATTTTGAGTAGCTAGCGTCACTCCTAAAATTAATATAATACACATACATATTGAAACTATGGCGTCTCTAATAATGCAGTAATAATAACAATAACCTTTTTGTCAAATATTATGTATTCATTGTTTAATAAAAATCACTATTTTCAAGCTAAAATGAAATAAGCATTGTAACAGGATGAACTCTTGCAAGATGTTGTGTTAATTTGAATTGAATTGACAGTAAAAAATGGCTCTTTTTAAAATGTTATTCGTCAAAACATGCACAGCTGTCTACGTCAGCGTTTCAAGTAAGACTTTTTGCAAAGTTCACTCGAATTGCATGTTTGTTTCTGGGCGTATTTGACCGTTTCCAACGTTTTTAGAACCTTTGCGTAATGATAGACACAATATATTTCGACAAAAATGGCATTGTGTGTTCGTCCATGTCATTAATTTAATTCAGAATTGGCGCATTCCTTTTCGTCCGGTGACAGAATTTTGTTTGCATTTTGCGAGAAAATATCTCGGCAAGACTCGCGCTGAATTTTGTATATACAGCAGTTCTATTTGTATATACAGTTGACTAGTACAATAATTATTTTTTACCGAGAAATATGCCCACAGAGATTTGCCGAGTTCCCTAAATTAGGGGAATCCTTGAAATCATCTACATTAGGCTAAATAAATATTTCCGGGAATCATCATCGCCATCTGAGGATGTATGACCAAACCTGTTAACCACAGACTTACCTCAAAATTCCTACTATAAATTCTGTAGTTAAAGGGGGGCGTTAAAGTCGTTTTGTTTCAAATTTCAAGGCCATTTAAACCAGCTTAAACAAATTGAGAAATAAAAATTAAAAAACGTAATGCAGTTTTGTTACAGTGAGGATAGACTAAATATAATAGTAGCACTTAAATAATTTTAGAGATACCCGCAGCTTGCAAGGAGATATACAACCTAGAAGGCTATCATATTTGTTCAATAGACAATGTAAATGAGAGCAAAATAGTATAAATAGAACAGATATCAAGTTGTTTCCATTAATAAATCGTGGAAGCACGACGAACTTATATAACCTTCTTCGGACTTATATGAAAATGGCATGTTTCCATTATCCCAAACGAACAGATCGGACTTAAAGGGGAAATATTAAATCCATTTTTGAATCTATAATACTTCTTCAAAGTGCAAGTTTCTGTAATACCGAGAAGCTTCATCGCTGTCGTGACCACTGACACTCACAGGTAATAGTGCCTAGTTCCTATTCCTACACTCCTCGGCGATTTTCCTCTTGTAAGCATTACGACTCGACGCTCCCATTCTCAGCCGCTGGGTGGGCGGTGAGCAGTGGACACTGGACATAATGGACATGGTAGTGGGATGTTTCTGTGAAAGTTATGTAATTATTTATGTAAATCCTTGATCTCACCCCAAATTCCTTCGAGCACATTAATAATAATAATAGTTGGATGATTTGTATAGCGCCGTTTTTGTGAAAAATCACCTCAAGGGCGCTGTACAAATATTTCTTAACTAATTATGTACAAACAGATACAGAAAAACATACTTACCTGGCAGGTCGCTTCAGATGAACACAGTTTTAGAAAAATTTATTTATAGAGATGATAGTTTTACATGGTTATTTATTTCTCCTTTTCTATTGATGTTACATTTATTAGATGATTGGTGGCACAAGAAGAGTTGGTATTTATTGAATTATTGGTATTAATTTTAGGACTGGAAAGTATTCATAAAATGAATTTTAGGACTCGAAAATATCTATAAAATTACTTTAAAAAGCGTAAGAAGTTTTAATAAATATTAACGTTTTTTTTATTTATTTATTTTACACTTTGGTTATTTACAGTGTTGCGGGCTGTAGACGCATTTGTGCACCGATGCGTGAATTTTTAATTTTTTTTTATTATTTTTATTTTTTTTCTTTATTTATTTAATGACTTTAGGTAAGTACTAATCGGCTAGCCTAGCTAAGCAAATTACAGGTGAATTTATTCAATTTATGGATACGATTGTCTGAAAAGATGTGTTTTAAGTTTAGTTCTGAATTCTGTTGAGTCTTTGATAATTCATGTCATAAGTCATGCGGCAGTTCATTCCAGGCTTTAGGTACTGACACTCCGAAAGCACGATCACCCAACTTAGTATTAGGTGTGCGCTTTGGTTCCTTCAACCTGCCGATAGCTGATGACGCTGCTGACCTAAGGGTGGACTGCCGTGAATTGGTATTTTCGGGAATACACAGTTCTGATAAGTAAGCCGGAGTTCTGATAAGTATTACTATATATTATATAAATTGTTTGTGTGTTTAATTCTTAAAAAAAATAAATTATTCTAATGCTTGCTTTATTTTAGAATCGTTAAATGGTGATTGATGTTTCAAATAAGAAGTAATAATAATAACATTTTTTATTTATTTGAAACGCACATTATTTAACAACAAAATGTAAGAAAGCTTTGACTGCCCAACTGGGAACAAATCCCGTTTTAGGACACTCACATTGACCACTTTAGTTCATATTAATTGCCATTATACAAAAATAGAAGGGAAAAAAGCTAGTATTGACAAAGTATGGTAATACTCGTATAATATATGTAGAAAAAAGGATAATAATTAAGTATGAAGAGATGTGAAGAATAAAAAAGGAAAAAAAAGCAATTGTGTATACCAGATAATTTGTGCATAGTATAATAGTTAAGTAATTATGAACAGATAAGAAAAAAAGTATCGAAGAGTAAAACATTATGTGTATGTGTTTAATGGTTGGTGCTACGAGAAAAAAAATGCTTTTAAAATTGAGTATTAAAAAAAAGATAATATTATTGAGTAATATTGATTAATATAACTCGTCTGTATTTGCCATAGTGAACCGTGCTATTCCATATAAACTAATTATTCTTACAATTAAATTCTTATCGATAAAGTATTTAGAAAAATATTTTATCTAAAATACGCGAACACCTCAGCACAGGTTCTCCTAGCGGGGTGTTCACGAAATACTACAACGAATTCATTTACACGCAGTTACTTATTACACTTCACTGTCATGTTTATATTAGGAATATTATCTTACAGAATTAATATCCTAGAGTCCTATGTTAATCACCGTGTAGACGCACATAGTAGAAATGGTAATTTCTCCTCATACGCAATAGAGTCTACAATTCAATTCGTACCACGATGCACATACTGTATCCTGTTTACGTGTGTTTAAAATTGATTTTTTTTTACCAGCGCGGGGGTGTGCAATGCTAAAAACACTGTAAAAGTCGCGGTAGCGGGTTATAATCTGCTTGTTTATATTATTTGCAGTTGCTTAATGTACGTACCTGTAAACTCTACACACGAGTATAATAATAATAGTAATAACAAATGTTTATTCCGGTAGGTGTGGGCTAAGTGCAGCCCCACACATTGCATACTGCAATATACATACAGTAGTTATGAAAATATACAAAATATGTACAAAAGTTTAAAAAATAAAATAATAACAAGACTTTAGGTGAATGATACATGACACGTCAAAACAAAAACAAAAAAAATAAAAAAAAAGTATTAGTATAGAAAATAAAGCCTTTAAAGTGCTGCGGCATTTAAATTGTTAGGGCCAATATCTTATGCCGGAGAAATGAGATCTCTGAGGCGAATGTATCGTAAAACCATGCACGGTCGTGTGAAAAATATTGAGATTCGTAAAGAATGCAAGGCGTAATGAGTAATGAGTAAGATTAAGAAAGGTACACTTAGATGGTTTGGGCATGAAGAGCAAATGAACGAAGAAAGAAGTGTAAGAAGAATATATATAATATGAATGGAATAAGAAGCCGAGGATGCCCGAGGAAGACATGGCACGATCAAGTGAATCAAATACTTGAGTCGGGCCATGTCAGAAGTCGAAATAATAAAAGAGGACGTATGAGACGATGTATGAATGTGAATGACGCAAAAAGTATATGGCATGATCGTGTTGTTTGGCGGTTCGTTCTCTCTGCCTACCCCTGCGGTGAAACGGTGTGATGGTGAATTCTTTAGTTAGCCAATATCTGTTTCCAGTATGCGTCGTTGCTTTAGGCTGGACTGAGGCGTGCCGCCATGATGAGGACATTCCCGGAGCGGTTCATTCTTTCCCTCATTCCAGCCACCCTGGATCTTATAAGGACTGCATAACCGGAAACTCGACCCTCCGTGAACAAAATGGAAGCACTGCAGTATCTGGAGATGCCAAACATTATGCGAAAGGTGTTATGTACAACGTTGCGCAGAATAATTTTTTTTCCTCTCAACTCGGTCGTTTGCTTTTTGTAAATCTATAAAGGCACAGAAACTACCTCTCTGTGAGCATACGCAATGAGAAAATCTGATCCATACACCCCTTCCACTCAGAAATCCACCTTGCACATCCCATATATTATCTTTTGTTTTGGTTTGTACCTTTTCAACCTATATCCTACCATATAGCTTTCCGACTAAACTTAGCAGGATAATAGCCCTGTGATTTCCACATTCCATACGTGACCCTTTACCTTTGTTTAGAGGCATCTAATGGGTTGTAATCCTCCTCTTAAAACTGGTTAAAAAGTTTGCATAACCATGTGAGAATTGTACGGCTATCTCCTTTAAAGTATTCAGCAGCAATATTGTCGAAACCAACAGCCTTACCATTCTTCATACACTTAATCGATCTTTTTATTTCATCCATGCTGATTTTGGGCATATTCACGCCTTTGTCATTTATACTTGATTCGCCACTGGGATCACTCACTAGAGTTGCTTTCAAAAACCTCTTCAAAGTGTTTCATCCATCTCACTTTTATTTCTTTCTAGTTCGATTCAAAAAGGTTCCACTCTAAACATACTTAATTAAATTATACTAAGAATTATGTTACCATTCGTAGTCAAGAGCCTTACCCCATGGTCGAGGGGTAAGGCTCTCGGCTACGAATCCGAAGGTCGCGGGTTCAAATCCTGGCGTGCGCCAGTAAATTTTATTTAATTAATTTGTGCTGTTTCACAATTAATTAATTTAAATGAATATAGTGTATTTGCGCACGTTCCAGAGTGGAAGATACTCTCAGTATCGCCCTGGTGAAAGGCCACAATTCAGAATTGAAACGTTGTTTGAAATGGCTTTTAACCGTGTTTGGTGACCAGATCTGAATAGCCAGGTATTTCCCCACCTTCCTCTTCCCCTTCTGCTTCCTCTTCCCCTTCTCCTTCCCCTTCCTAATACCTTCAGCCTCACAACATCCCCCCAGTTGGGGATGCCATAGTCTCACTGGCTCCAGACGGTTGGAAGCAGTCGGAACTCTTGTGCGGTATTCATAAAAAAAAAACATTGTAATTCGTTATTTTATCCCCAAACATACTTAAAGCCGATTCAAATCCATTCCGTCTAATTCCCATCCACCCATTTAAGGCCCCTGCCATTATAATCCATTCATAAAAAATTTTGTCCCATTATATCGCTCACGCCAGTCTAAAAATCATCTTTCACTTCGTCGCTTTTAGAATTAACACGAGCATAGCACACAACAAAAAACACCCTTGTCAAACTGATATCGAATCGGATCCAAATGATTCGTGGACTCATGCATTCATATTGCAGCATACATTCCACCATTCTGGAAGACAGTAACACTGCAACACCCTGATAAGCCCTCTCTGTATCTGGTCTCCCAGACCAGATGACGAACGTATCGCTATGTTGTATCATACAGCTCCCTTTTTTCATACTCCCTGTTATTCAAAGAACATCCAAACTTTTTCTTGCCATCGAATCACAAAGTTCATTCATCTTACTTTCCATTCCTCCTCTGACATTTCTGGTAAAAAAATTGACTTTGTTCACGATCCGTCCTCCTCTTTGCGCCACCAAAGTGTTGGCGATGTGATGGATAGCGAAACTCATCACACCTGTGTCGACCATACCCTTTCTCTTGAATAAAACTACCAATCTAACATAACATACCTTGGCATAATATAGAAGTTTCAGGTGATGTGCATTTATTGAAAGTTACTGAGGTTACTCGTCCAGACAGGTAACATGTTATCCATAGGAGTACATTACCTCGAATGCCAAATTCGATATCAAGCACATTTAAAAGAATACTATGATATACCGTGTCAAAAGCCGCACTCATGTCAACCACAGATTCCAAAGCCAACTTACCTGCTCCATCCCGATAAAGTTTTGTAAAAGTTTCTGAGTTGGACGTGTTCGCCTCTCCCGCAATATTTTTGACGCGGCCATTTGCTAAACATATTTGTTATATTATATTTACATAAACTACCTCTTTTTTGTAAGGGAGTTGGGTCATATTGAGAATAAATATTATCTCGCTGTCCGCAAATGACCCGAATCCCTCCCATTATAAATGTATACCTCAAGGTCATCGAAAAATGTGTTCTCACTGACTGCTTGTGAATATTAATGGCTGAATAAAACGTCAGAGCGAGACGGTAGTGAGGGAGACGCGAGATTTATTTTTCATCGGACATGCGCATAACGCGTTAGTTCTTAGAGTCCAGAATCTCCAACGTTTTGCAGGCGACTTTAAGTAGCCTGCAAAAATCAGATTTAACCAGTCAGCCAGCAACTCTCGCACCGACAACACCTCCTCGACTGCTCCGCCCGCTACGACTTCTGCTCTACTCACCTTATTTTTCACTGACCACCGCTGACCCTAGACCCCCATTGTACTACTGCTTCTCACTGGACCCAGACCAAGCATCATCACATGGACACGGCCCCGAGCTCTACTCATAATTCTTCATAAATTCGGTTTTTTTACAGAATTGCATTTCAAAAGTATAAAAGTCGTAGTGAGGTCTTGTCGTCAGTGTCTTTTTCCACTTTGAAAGGGATCGACACAGGTTGTGCTTTCTCTCCTCCCAGTCCTCTACGCAGATTCGGATCAGCTGCCCACTACAAACAGTTCACCTGTGTGCCATTCCATTAAGAATCATTTTATTAAAATTTAAAAACATTAAGTTCAACGTTGAGGAACAAATTAAACTGGAACAAGTATTTTAAAAAGACTTTAAAGAACCAGCTCTACGGATAGAAGCTAAAGTTATGAAATATTACACCGGGACGGTTCTACTTCAGCAATTCGCGATACTACGTTATGTGCGGGTGTGGAATTTCCACAATGCGCTTGTTACGTTCGCTCCACAGATGTGAAAGCCGTTTAAATTATTATTTCCGTCGAAGTGCTGTCAATACTTGGCAGGTAAATACTGAAATAGAAAATAAAGTAAAATTTCATTGAATGAATTTGTGTGTTTCACAATTAATTCATTAAAAATAATATGAAGTATATTTGTTCACGTTTCAGAGTGGAAGATACTTTTAGTATCGCCCTGGTGTAAGTCCACCATTCAGAATTGAAACGTAGATTGAAATGGCTTTAGCCGTGTTTGATAACCAGATTTAAATAGCCAGGTATTTCCCTACTTTCCTCTTCCCCTTTTTCTTCCCATTCCCACTACCTGAAGGTATTTCACAACATTCTACAATTGTGGATGACATAGCCTCACTGGCTCCAGACAGTTGAGAATAGTTGGGACGCTTGTGCGGTATTCATATATTTAATATAGTGCATAACTCTATTGATAGCCCATTCTTCTTAGAGTGCTATGGTTTATACGTGCCTTAAAACTTCAGTCGTAGTCGTCAACACGACTTATTCAAGATACCACACGACAGAACAGATATTCTAGCATAGGATAGCATGACAAAAATACTCTCTTTTCGTGTAAATGGCTCTCTCATTTGGAATAAACTTCCCCCGGCACTTACTAATATCCAGAAATTGACTGAATTTAAACGGGCTTTAAAAACAAAATTATTTAAAAAATCCTGCTGTCTACAAATTTCAACTTCTCTTAAATTTATTGTAAAACGCCATTTTCTCAAGCCTCTATTAGTTGTTTGGTTTCGGTTTCCACCATATACATATTTTTTTTATGTAAAGTCAGTTATTTCTGAACATTAGCCGACTCCTGTCTTAAAAAGTTGCTATTTTTGCGCTATTATTGTGAATGTGTTCTTTATGTATCACCGTGTATATACACTGTATAATACGAGCATTTCCTAATTTTATTAAATTAATATATACCCAAGGACTACTGTGGAAGTAATATTAAGAATAAGTAAGAATGTTTGTAATATCTCTGGATAGAGCATTAAAGAAGCGCTGTAGGAATACCACTGAATGGAATTAGTTAATCATTATTTTTAATAAATTAATTAAATAATATACTTCTTATACACCACATTTTTTCATTATTTTTAAGTTTATTATAGTAAAGCGCGCTTGAAGTGAAATAACACAGAACTGCGCTATATAAATGCTATGTCATTATTATTATTATTTATTTATTTATTCACACCTAGAAGGCTTTTACATATTGATACATTTATCACATAGTTTTACAAAGGAGTACAATAATGTACACATAAAATAATAAATTAAGAGTAAAAGAAGTATGTAGGTATAATATATATGTATGTAGTTACAGCGTAATTATCGCAAGGATTAATATTAATAGTAATATTAACCTGTGGTTATATTATAACAGCAGGTTGTACAAAAGAGTATAAAAAGTGCATAATATTATAACATAAGTATAAAAGAAGTGAAAAGGTAGATACTATGTTAGTGAGTAGTTTCAGCGCAATGGGTGGGTAATAAAGGCAGTAGGTTTATAACTACCATGATGTTGTAAAACATGAACAGTTTACAATATACGTGTTTATAAAATAGAAAACCTTTATTATGCCTTATTGGGTATTTTACAGAAACATAAAATAATAAAAATAACAATAAAAAACTTACTAAATTTAATAAAAACATTCAAATAAACTGATTTTCAGCTTGGACACAGTGTTGTAACAGTAAACATCAATTGAACTAAACTCATTACCAAGTCTGTGAAATCTTTGAATAGGTGAGTTCTCGAAATAATTATTTGAAGAAGCTGGATTGTTATACAGAGCCATCTGTCTCGTATTACGGATAGGTATACGCAGGGTAATAAGGCTCTTTAAATCCAGGGCGTCCAATCTGCCATTTGCTATTTTGAAGAGACATTCTTAATCGCTCAATCTGCGCCTAGATGATAAATCAGTTAGTTTAAGTACGTTCATTAAAAATGTGTAATTAAGATTTTCGATTGGAATACCTAACTTGTAATTAATAAATCGAAGAAATTTATGCAGCACTCTCTCAATTTTTAGTTGGTGAATCTTATAAAATGGAGTCTAGATTGTCGAATTATACTCTAAATTGCTTCTCACCAATCCAGTGAACAGTAATTTAAAGGATTTAATTAATTTGAAATCTTTAACGGTTCTCAAAATAAATCCCAAACATTTCATGGCCTTATTAGTTATTTCATTAATATAGGAAACAAAAGTTAGTGTGCTGTCAAAAATTAAACCAAGGTCTTTTATTTGCTCAACCCTTTTTAGTTTAATGTTGTTGATGCTATATTGATACGTGATAGGATTTTTAATTCGAACAAAAGTTATCGGTTGACATTTTTCAATATTGAGAAACAGTTCATTACGAATGCACCACTCTTGTAGCCTCTCAAGATTCAATTGCAATACGTAACAGTAATTCAGATAAGTAATAGTTTTGTAAATTTTAAGATCATCAGCGAATAGGAGTATCATAACTCCATCAAAAATAGTAGTTATATGTCGTTGATAAAAAAGGAAAACAATACTGGTCCCAAATGTGACCCTTATGGAACGCCGCTGAAGATTTCAAACTCGTATGAAAAGTGTGAATTGAGTTAACCGATATTTTTCTTTTGTGTACATAACATTCAAACCATCTCAAAATATTCCCGGTTATTCCAAGAGTACTTAATTTATTTACAAGAATTTTATGTGAGACTTTGTCGAATGCCTTACTAAAATCTGTGTACACTACGTCTGTTTGGAGACGCTTGTGCATAGTTTTGAATAAATGTTCCTCATAAATCATTAAGTTTGTAAGAGTCGATCTTTTTGCCATAAAACCGTGTTGTAGATGTGAAATTACTTTATTAATTTCAGGCGAGAGTTTGGTAAGCAGAGCAGATTCAAATAGTTTCGGAATTGATGACTGAATACATATAGGTCTATAATTGGAAATATCAGATTTATTTCATTTTTTGAAGATTGGAGACAGACATTATAAAGAGGAATGGTAATATTAAATTAAATTTCTAAAACAGCCTTATTTAATAGCCTCTAACCTTTTTCTAAACCTATCTTTTTAAATGCTGAGAATGTTAAAAAAAGAAATCTTGTTCTATAAATGGATGAGTAATCCATCGTAAAATAAATAAAAATCAGATTTGATTTCTGCATTGTTCGAATTTTTTTATTTTTAAAAACGACAGACGTATATTTCCGGGAATATTTTAATCCTACCTACATACATAATGAGAAGCGTAAATAGTGCAATGATGGAGGATTTGGCTAGCAGAAGATTGAACCCACCAAGCCTAGATGGGAACCCAATGATTTAGTTCACTCTCCTACTAGCTCATCAATACTGTTATTATATTGTTTTATATTTTACTTTATAAACCACTGTACACTTACATTGTTATATTATACATGTCTTTTAGTTATTGTTAATTACAATAAAGATATTATTATAATATTATTATTATACCGAAATAAAAAAAGGCCGAAAAACAGGTAAAAGAAAAATTTGTCAATTTGATGATTGACCTGGGATCCTTCAGAGTGAATGAATGGAGATAGTATTCTTGATATACTCGTACATGACAGTTGGTCGGCAAAATGGTCTAAAAGCATCGCACGGTTTAATATCCATTATTCAGAAATCCATCGATAAATGTAATTCTTCGAAGCGTTTTAGCCCGGCCATTGTCCGGCCACTGTCCGGCCACTGTCCTTGCGTATTGCGCGCTGTATTGAATCCTTTGCCGTGACAAGGGTTCGCGTGTGAAGATTGTTTTGCAGTCCACCCTTGTCTCAATAACGAGCCCCTTAAGTTGGTACATTTGACACGAGTACCTACCTACTTATTTGTTGTGTAACAACACTGAGCTCTTAAGTCTTCCTCCCCCACCCCTTCTGGCGGCTAGACCCCCGACCCCGGGTCGGCAAGGTGGGGTGGACCTAAAACTCACTGGATTACCTCCATCAGACCCGTTAAGGGTGATTTATTTTCTTACGTTATTGTGCATTTACAATCTCTTTGTTCTCTCGGCAGCAAAAACACGCGAATGTTTATCTCGGACCTCGTCAAGTTTGCATAGCAATTTGAACCATCAACAATATTTTCAAATTGAAATATCAATACCATGATGATGTGTCAATTTAACTCTGATGTCGTGAAATTACAACCTTCTCATAATTAGTTTTCACAGCAGTCATTTTCATTGTTGGCATAGAACATCGAAACTTGTTTGTAGTACAAATAAATAAAAATTGGCAACTTACGTTAAAATAATCAATACCAGGAATCTGGAGATTTGCTACCAAAAAAATATGATTTCAAAGATCTAAGTCATTTGAAATAGAACACACGTCAAAGGCATCTACAGAAACTCCCACCTGTGAAATTACAAATACTATCTTGCATGTAACTCAACACTCAGCTCATACTAACACCACATTCAATTACAATCACGACGTACACCAACACAATACAAGAAACCATAACAAACTATAATACAAATACTATCTTGCATGTAACTCAACACTCAGCTCATACTAACACCACATTCAATTACAATCACGACGTACACCAACACAATACAAGAAACCATAACAAACTATAATACAAATACTATCTTGCATGTAACTCAACACTCAGCTCATACTAACACCACATTCAATTACAATCACGACGTACACCAACACAATACAAGAAACCATAACAAACTACAATACAAATACTATCTTGCATGTAACTCAACACTCAGCTCATACTAACACCACATTCAATTACAATCACGACGTACACCAACACAATACAAGAAACCATAACAAACTATAATACAAATACTATCTTGCATGTAACTCAACACTCAGCTCATACTAACACCACATTCAATTACAATCACGACGTACACCAACACAATACAAGAAACCATAACAAACTACAATACAAATACTATCTTGCATGTAACTCAACACTCAGCTCATACTAACACCACATTCAATTACAATCACGACGTACACCAACACAATACAAGAAACCATAACAAACTATAATACAAATACTATCTTGCATGTAACTCAACACTCAGCTCATACTAACACCACATTCAATTACAATCACGACGTACACCAACAAAACACAAGAAGCCATAACAAACTACAATACAAATACTATCTTGCATGTAACTCAACACTCAGCTCATACTAACACCACATTCAATTACAATCACGACGTACACCAACACAATACAAGAAACCATAACAAACTACAATACAAATACTATCTTGCATGTAACTCAACACTCAGCTCATACTAACACCACATTCAATTACAATCACGACGTACACCAACACAACACAAGAAACCATAACAAACTATAATACAAATACTATCTTGCATGTAACTCAACACTAAGCTCATACTAACACCACATTCAATTACAATCACGACGTACACCAACAAAACACAAGAATCCATAACAAACTACAATACAAATACTATCTTGCATGTAACTCAACACTCAGCTCATACTAACACCACATTCAATTACAATCACGACGTACACCAACAAAACACAAGAAGCCATAACAAACTACAATACAAATACTATCTTGCATGTAACTCAACACTCAGCTCATACTAACACCACACTCAATTACAATCAAGACGTACACCAACACAACACAAGAAACCATAACAAACTACAAATACCAAAAATACGTTCAACAAAATACGGACTCAAATCTTTAGAATATACTCGTATAGCTTACACACAATACTATAAATTACCCAACCATATTAAAAATGGAAGCCAATGTGAAAGGTCTCAAAGTGAGACGCTTAAACTGTATTATTCGAAAGAATGCCTTAAGGATTAATGCTGTGATGTGTCTCTGTAATAAGTATAACTATATAATGTACCAGCGATGCGTTTCATTATAATACGTGTTTCTGTACACTTCTATTATAATGTGCCAGTGACATGTCTTTATTACAAATAAAAATTATGTGTTGTAATTGTTGTTAATGTAACTAACTAACTAACTAACCATCACAACGTTTCCCCGCAGGGGTAGGCAGAGAGGACGGACCGCCAAACAACTCGATCTTGGCATACACTTGGCATGCTTTATTCACATTCATACAATGCCTCATACATTCTCTTCTGTTATTCCGACTTCTGACATGGCCCGACTCGAATATTTGATTCACTTGATCGTGCGATGTCTTCCTCGGGGAGACGCCTGAGGCTTCTTCTTCCATTCACATTCGCGTCATATATTCTCCTTACACTCTTCGTTCTCTTCGTTCATTCGCTCTTCATGCCCAAACCATCTAAGCGTCCCTTTCTTAATCTTGCTCACTACGTTTAAATCAGCCTTGCATTCCTTACGAATCTCAACTTTTTCACACCATCATACATGGTTTTAGCACACATTCGTCTCAGAGATCTCATTTCTACGGCGTTCAGTCTACTTTCATCCTTCCTCTGCCAGTTCCATGCCTCACTGCCATACATCAGGGTTGGTATCAGCACTCCATTGTTAGCTCCGCTCCTTTGGATAACTTTTTGTGTGCGCCAACCGTGTTAGTCCTCCGTAAATGGAGTTTCCTGTATTGTGAGTTAATGTATTGTGAATTTTAATTATGTATCTAAAATATTAAGTGTTTGTTTCTAAGAAGTGTACTGCAGGTTCTGCGTGTGTCCCACGATGAGTTTCTTAACTCTTGCGAATACAATGCATAATGTATTCCCCAGAGTATACTTTTCTTCTATATATAACAATAAAATGTGATGAGAGCAATAATATAAAGTCGTATGAAAGTGCTTCACACATTTCATTCCTCGTGACGGGAGATAAAATTTACTAACGACAGTTAAACACGCTGCCGCTGCCAGTTATTTTAATGTGTCATTTGAAGCGGATAAGGGGGGAAATCAATTCCGGACATCGACATCGTAATCGGAGAGTGCGTGGGCTTATCTCTATGGCGCGAGCACCTGGACAACTGAATATGAATAATTGAACACTCCCTCCCCTCCTCCGCCCTGGTTAGGGTTAAACATAACCTATGCATATGCACATTACTCATAAGGACCAGGGCCGAAATTATAATAATAAAAAAATAGCAACAACAAAAAAGATAATTTTTACAGCCCCGTTTATATGAAAAATCACCTTAAATGCGCTGTACATATATTATCGGTTCCATGATAGTTTGTCTCCTGACAGTTGGCCCCCCGACAGTTGATCCCCCGACAGTTGATCCCCTAAAGGATTATTTCTGCTGTACGTTGTCATTTGTAAAGTAAGTATGCAAAGAGGAAATGCGGGCGTATAACCAGAATCGATATACTTATATTTGCAGGCGTCTTGAGTGGAAATCCGCTACATCTTCCTAGGGCGTCCCCGACGTCTTCTTTATTTCACATTCGCGTCATATATTCTCCATACACTCGTTTCTTTATTCATTCGACCTACATGGCCAAACCATCTAAGCATTCCTTTCTTAATCTTACTCATTACGCTTACATCAGTCTTTCACTCTTTGCGAATCTCAACATTTTTAACACGATAATAAATCGTTTTACCACCCATTCGCCTCAGAGATCTCATTTCTACGGCATTCAGTGTACTTTCATCTTTCCTCTGCCAATTCCATGCCTCACTGCCATACATCAGGGTTGCCACTCCATTGTAGACTGTTAGTTTCGCTTCTCTTGATACATTTTTGTTAGCGCCAACCGCGTTCAGTCCTCTGTAAATTTTCTTACAATTCCTCTAAATCTTGGAGAACCTGTATGAAATGCATCATTTTATTTTTGTTGTCTTTTTGAGGCATCAAAAGATGAGCTGGAATACGGAAACTTCCTGTGCCGTTTAGTTTCCCGTGGAGTTTTTTTGATTAATTATTAATTTGGGCCCTGCGCTCCAACAAATTTTGGATTTAGTCCTAAGTTATATCCGGTTTGGAAGTAACAGGTATTGAAGTACGAGTACATTTTTAAATCACTACACCAGTTTCAACTCGTAGGCTCGTTCATTTGCTGATCGAGAGCAACGTAATTACTTAATAAAAAGTTTTGTAAAATACTATCATCACACGATAATAATTTGTACTCGCTAAGCTACTGCCAGTAGTATTAGTTTTATTTGAAAAACGAGTATTGTTTGATAACCAGAGCTAGGAGAGAGCCCACAACGGAATAACGCCCTCCGCTCGATCTAGATTTCAATTTATTTATTATTTTCCTAGATAATTTTTATAATTTTTTTGTGTATTGCCCATAACCTCTGTTTGCGAAACTGAAACTTTTGTGGATTGGGCCTACTGGCTATACCACAAGTAGAAAAAAATAATCCATTTTCTCTATCACATGGTGGTGTGGAAATGAGTTCAAAAGACTGTTATATTTATTTAATGAATATGCAGAAATATTAATATAAGTAACAAATTTAACAATTTAAATAAAACTAGTGAAATTACTTTATCTTATTTTAGTTTGTCCTAAACGATTTTGGGGCAGGATCAACCGTTGGGGAATTATTTTGACAGAAAATCAATTTTTGGTATCTTTTAAGGTCGAAAAATTCAATTTTTTATCAGTCATCAAGACATATTTTTTCTGTCTAATCTATTAATCTAACCATATTTTTATAAAAAAATAATAATAATTCCTTCTTTTAAATGTGGACATTCTGTGGACATGTCACGACTTTATTTTTACACGTATATCTTTATTCCAGAAGGTATGCAGGGGTAGAGCAATTCAATACGTTCCATAAGTGATAATAATACTTTATTCCAGAAGGTATGCAGGGGTAAAGCAATTCAATACGTTCCATAAGTGATAATAATACTTTATTCCAGAAGTTATGGAGGGGTAGAGCAATGCAATACGTTCCATAAGTGATAATAGCAGGGGTTGCAATGCAATGCGTTCCATAAGTGATAATAGTACTTTATTCCAGAAGGTATGCAGGGGTAGTGCAATGCAATGCGTTCCATAAGTGATAATAATACTTTATTCCAGAAGGTATGCAGGGGTAGAGCAATGCAATACGTTCCATAAGTGATAATAATACTTTATTCCAGAAGGTATGCAGGGGTAGTGCAATGCAATGCGTTCCATAAGTGATAATAATACTTTATTCCAGAAGGTATGCAGGGGTAGAACAATGCAATACGTTCCATAAGTGATAATAATACTTTATTCCAGAAGGTATGCAGGGGTAGAACAATGCAATACGTTCCATAAGTGATAATAATACTTTATTCCAGAAGGTATGCAGGGGTAGTGCAATGCAATGAGTTCCATAAGTGATAATAATACTTTATTCCAGAAGGTATGCGGGGGTAGTGCAATGCAATGCGTTCCATAAGTGATAATAATACTTTATTCCAGAAGGTATGCAGGGGTAGAACAATGCAATACGTTCCATAAGTGATAATAATACTTTATCCCAGAAGGTATGCAGGGGTAGTGCAATGCAATGCGTTCCATAAGTGATAATAATACTTTATTCCAGAAGGTATGCAGGGGTAGAACAATGCAATACGTTCCATAAGTGATAATAATACAAACAAATAAATAACAATAGATATGTAAAATAAGAGGAAGAAAAACAAAGAAAAGATTACCCAGTAAAATATGCAAAATAAGTATATTCACCAAGAGAGAATTTTTTTTTAACAATTTTTGGTGGATATTTGATAGTTTCCCGTCTCCAAGGAGCCTTCCCGACTCCATCCATGCAGCCGTGGCAGTAATGATGGTATTCTTGGATTGGCGTACTCTGCACCATAGGCTTCCCATGCGGTGGCGGAAAAGTGCCCCGAAAGTGTGCACTCGTCCTTCAAGAAACATTTCTGTAGCGCTGCAGTATACTGGTAGACGGAATAGTTGACGATATGCATTATTGTAGGTGACTTTTATCTTTTGCCATTGGGATGCAGTGTAATGCACCCACAATTCTGACGTATACAGAGATGTGCGGAATGTGTTGAACAGTATAACTTAAATGTTTTGACACCTGTTGTGCAGTTGTCAGAGTAAAAAATGTACACGTTTTGCAAGATTTTCTCACAATTTATTTTGCTTTGAAATGATTAAATAATAGACACTTTTTAATTTTAATCATGTATTATTTTTGACAGTGACTGGTTTCAGCCTGTGACGGCTATCTTCAGACTGGTACAATTAATGCTTAAACCATGGTTTATATACAATTTTGGGTGTCAGGGGTAAAAAAACATGATTTTACTTAGATTATATTTTTGAGTATTTTTGTAGCATGATGTTACAAAATTGACTTGACTTATTTGGTATTTTTGAATTTATTCAAAATATTACTTTATACATCAATCTGATTTTAAAAAAAAACATTTTTAAGATCTGTTAAAGTTGTTGATCTTGTATCTTTTTAAATTAACGCCGTTAAAAAAATAATTAAAAATTAAAAATTAAAAATATTAGATAGTAATTTCTTCTACTGTCAATCATGATAAGAAACATGAGCCTAGTGCAGTGGTCGGAAAACTTTTTCGCAAAAGAGCCAAATATATACATTACAACGATTAAAAAAAAATGAGAGCCAAATCTGTTTATTAATTTAGTGAACCTTTATTATAATTTTAGACCTACACACTGAATAAAACTTGATTTCGTACTTAATAATGATTTTATTTATTGATAAAAAATAGTATAAACGTAAGGTATCCATAAATTTAAATCAAGACAATGACTGACAAACACTTAATACGAACAATGTTCTTGCATCTCTCCTCGGAAAGTTTGAGAATGTCAGGTTTGTGTATTGTTGTTTTTAATTTTAGGCACGATTCCAGGTGCTCATCAATAAGACGACTTCCCAGTTTACTCTTGATAAAATTCAGCTTGAAAAAGATTGTTCGCTTGAATATGTAGAACCAAAAAGGAAAAGAAGAACAAAAGTGAGTTTTTTTCAGCTGATCATGTATTCCTTCTCCAGGTCTTTCAAAGCAGACCACTTGTGATGTGAACTAAGTTCACATTTGATCCCTCTCCAGTATTTCCAAATCAACATAAAGGCGTTGAAATTTAGAGCTTTTTTTAAATCCAGCAATTGTTACCAATGTCAATGCCAAAAGGAGAAAATTTCAAATCTGTTGAAATCGTAGCATTAAGAGGGTTTTTGACACATGCTAAGGTCGCTCTACTGTTTTTAAATTCCTGAAACCTGCTGAGAAATGCTTCCCTCATATTTAAAATGGTTGTTTTGAAATAGTGTTTGTTAATGGAGGAATTATTTTCTTGGCGATGCTTGAGCAGGCTCGGAAAGTGAAACAAATTGATGACAAAAATACCTATTGGATGTGCAGCTGAATGGAGAATAAGACAACTTTATTCTTCAGGAAGGTACCTTTGAAAGGCGCCCGCGATTTAAATACACGATAAGCTCCAACCCCTAAGGGGCCAAAGAGCCGCTTGCTTGGCCAGATTTTATAGCAAATAAAACTGTGTAACAAATACAAAAATACAATAAATTATATAAATCAAATGAATAAGAAATGTTTTGTATAAACCACTACTATCATATATAAATTATCAGCTTATTCTAATGTGAAATTGTATGGAAGTTAACATTTTTAATTTAAAAAAATTTAATAGTGTAATTATTAAGTTTTGCAAGTATTTTTAGTTTTTTATTAATGTGATAGCTGTTTTGGCGTTCAAGGCTATTTTCAAACTGCGGTTAATCCACATTGTGACGACTTAATTATATGATTTTATTTACTCCCCCTCATTCTTATTTGGGCGGGTTTTTAAAAATAATGATTTATTATCGGTAAAACCAATATACTTAAAATTTAATCTAAAACCCTTTATTTCTATATGGAAGTCACAACAATAAAACTAAAAATACTTGCAGCACTTAATAATAACAATATTGATTTACATTAAATTTAAAAAATATGATTTTACGTTTATCGAAGAAATAATACAAAATATTTTATTTGTCTTTCTAATCATTCCAATTTTAGTAGCTGCGCTAAGGAAAGTCGCTTTTCTCGTCTTCCGGGTTGTTAACCATTTCTAGTGTTCCTGGTAATTTGACTCCAAACTTTCTCGCCTTGATAAAGATTTGTTTAGTCTTCGTTGGGTCTTTGCTCTCCTCGTATTTGAAAGAGTCCTTGGGAAATGGCCCGGGGTCTTGAGAGGCCGCCCGCATCGCAAGGACCAGTAGAAAGAGCGCGAGGAGGGAACCCAGAAGGACTTTATTCACCATTGTTATTCGAAAGCTTTACTTTTGACGCTCGAGGATTGTGCTGCAATAAATAAATAAACAATTATATTCTCTATAATTTCCTCACCTCAAGTGCGCTTTACGCTAACTAACCTAACCTAATATAATTGTAAAATAACAGATATACTACATAGCGTATCCGTTATTATAGATGCTAATTAAAACTATGATATAAAATACTCATGAGCAGCAGACTCACATACATGCACAATTAAAAATAATATGTAACAATTTAGCATAAACTAGGGGCATAAATAATCAAATTTATAGTACAAATAGCAAAAGAGCAAGAAAATCTAAGCATTGGTATTCACTTTGTGGTGTTATTATTTATAAATTAATTAAAAATTACTTTGTATTCACCTCTTTATTATATATATATATATATAGAGATCCCTTCTCGTACTGTGTTGATCAGACGCGACGGTACGCCAGGTTTTTGTTGATCCGTTAGAATTTGTTGATCCACCCTAATGTGTTGATCCAATACCAAAGCAGGCAAATAAACGTTGATCCAAAAGATCAACTTTCGTCATATAGATTTTTCCATCACATATACATTTTACACTTTTTCGCTTTGTTGATCCGATTTGAATGAACCAATCAGGGCTCTTTGTTTAACAAAGGCGTGTACCTAGTTCTTCACTGTGCTCATTTGTTGATACGATTTAAATGAACCAATCAGAGTGCATTTTATCAACTGGTATATCCGGTTTTTGAGAGTATAGGTACCGCCGCCCCGGGAACGATTCATTGGATAAACACTACCTTTTTTATATGAATACTGCACAAGAGTCCCAATTGCATAAGAGTCCCAACTGCTTTCAACCTGGGAGATTTAATTTGGGATGCGGGTGTAGGTACCGCTGCCCCGGAATTTAATGGATAACCAACACCTCTGCCTTAGGTCACCCCAAGTGGTTCGCTACGTTTGGTGACTTAGTAGGAATTTTTAAGTTCATGGAGCGTAAGATTTGTTCAGGTCTTAAAGTACGTATGAAATGATGGATGATTTTTTGATTTGAATACCGCACAAGAGTCCCAATTGCACAAGAGTTCCAATTGCTGCTAATCTGAGAGATTCAGTTTGGAAGGCGGGTGTAGGTAATGCCGTTCCGGGAACCATTTAATGGATAATCAATACCTCTACCATAGATCACCCCAAGTGGTTCGCTACGTTTGGTGACTTAGCAGGAGTGTTCAGGTTCATGGGGGTAAGATTTGTGCAGGTCTTAACAGTAAAGTACGTATGAAATGATGGATATGTTTTGATTTGAATACCGCACAAGAGTCCCAATTCCACAAGCGTCCCAACTGCTTCCATCCTGGAGATTCAATTTAAGAGGCGGGTGTAGGTACTGCCGCCCCGGGAACCATTTAATGAATAACCACACCTCTGTCATTGGTCACCCCAAGTGGTTCGCTACCTTTGGTGATTTAGCAGGGATGCCCGGGTTCATGGGGTGAGGTTTGTTCACGTCTTGGCGGCGGATGCGTCTGAGACCCTTTGGCCTCCCCAGCTGGACTCTTTCTACCCATTATGGGCTGCTCCCCAGTGAGAGGGATGAATTCATACGTCACTTAAAAATATCCTCCAACAGCATCCCCAAAGATGACACAGCCGTTACGCCTAGGTTTGGAGTTTTTTTTTAATCTAGAGCCAGTGGGACTATGGCATCCTCAATTGGGGTATGTTGTGTAGCCTTTAGTATGGGGAGGGGAAGGAGATGGAGAGGAGGAAGGTGGGGAAGTACCTGCCTCTTCAGATATGTTCACCAAACACAGCTAAAACTATTTTAAACAACGTTTTGATTCTGAACGGTGGTCTTTCACCAAAGCGATACTGAAAGTATCTACCACTCTGCAAATATACTGTAGGTCTGTAACGTGCATTGCTCTATGAGAAAAGGTAGTTTGCCTGTTGTTTTTTAATTTCTGGTATGAATTTATTATGCATTGAATATTTTAAAATGGTGAAGAAGACATGGCACGATCAAGTGAATCAAATGCTTAGTCGGGTCATTTGAAGAGTTGGAATAAAAGAAGAGTATACAAGCAATGAGAGAAGAGTAATGAAGCAAGGAGTGTATGCCGAGAAAGAGTTGTGTGCCGGTCTATCCTCTCTGCCTACCTCGCCGAGAAATGGTGTGATGGTTAGTTAGTTAGTTGTATCTGAAAATGACCATTTTATCATAATCTAAAATATGTAAATGAGCGTACAAGTTCCATACCAAATTCACGGTGAAAAGTACATTTTGTTACGGTTCATTTCGTCACTGCTATATAGGTATTAGAGGTGGGCGAAGCGGCTCGGTTTAGTGAGCCGGATCACTAAATCAGCTCTCTGTAAAGACAATCCACATGAAAACTGGATGAAAAAAGTATCGCGTAAGAGCGTCTTAAGGACGTCTTTAGGAAGGCCAAGGGAGCGAGGGAGAGGGCATGGTGCGGAGGAACGCGAACCGTCGTTCAAACGAGCCGGATCAACCGAACCGGTACACTACAAAGAACTGATTAGTGATCCGGCTCACTAAACCGAGCCGCTTCGCCCACCACAAATAGCTATGTATGATTTTTATTGAATAAATTGTGAAATAGCACAAATTTATAAATGTATGAACGGGTATGCAGTATTATATAATGAATTGATTTTGGTAGAACCTGTAGACAAAAATGCTTGAAATGGCTTCTGCCGTGTTTGGTGACCAGTTCTAAATACTCAGGTACTTCCCCACCTTCCTCTCCCCATCTCCTTCTCATCTCCTCAGCCATCAGCCTCACAACATACCCCGATTTGAGATGTCATAGTCTCACTTTCTCCAGAAGGTTGAGAGCAGTTGGGACCCTTGTGCGATGTTCAGATGAATAAAAATTACTTAAGTACGCTAATCGTTTAACTAACTTTATCTAACTTTTTTCATCATTAATTTGATATTTCGACCTTAGGAACCTAACACTCCTTTAAGTTTTCGCTTTCGTTATTTGCTTTGACTCCTAACCCAGAAGTGAATAATAATTACCTGTCTAATGACTATAAAGTTAGAGCATTGGAAAAAAAAACGATTGTACAGTGCCCTCGAGTAGATTTTTGACAAAAAAGGCGGTATGCAAATCATCCAAATATTTTTATTATTATTATATGAATCTTAAAAACGACGCCCGAACCGCGAAAATATTTTTCAGAAAGAAAGTGCATTATCTTATAGTCAAAAAATCACAAGAAGCATTGCTTCTTACCCTTTGTTGGTCTACACGGAGCGAATTTGTTTTTTAGCAAGTTCCCATCAACGGAGTGGCTAACTTTGTCGAGATATTTTTTTCAAGCACAAATTAGAAACGGTAATACATATTTTAGATGAGGACTCTCACGGACTTTATTATTAATAATTTAATCAGCTATATGAATACTTCAAAAATATATATATACGTCACAGATCGTTTTGAGCCAACGTTTTCAAAAAACCACAAATGATAACAAAGGTTCAATTTGTTCAAACTGTCATTGTATCGATATTGGTGCATTCATATTACAATAGTAGTTTAATCACAAAGTTCACGGTCAACAATGGCTTTGCATATGGCAAGGCGTTGAAGTTTTACATAAGGTGACGCGTGGTAACTTTTCTGTTTATCTATTGGCGGATCAATTATGACCAGTTGATCGATAATACTTACTACATATATATTGTTTATATCTCACTATAAATATGCCTAATCCGGGTACTAACCACAATAAATCCACTGGGAACTAACCACATTTTAATGCAGTAAACTATTTTGTATTTGGGATTTGTTTATTTATTTGTAGCCTAATATTTCCCTTCTGTCTTGCATGGTGTGTGTGGAGTCTTTATTGTAATGTAATTTGTCTCTAAAGTAAAGTGGAAGTTTATTGTTAATATTCAGTTTTTTAATAATATTCTATAAAGGGTACGATATAAATAAAATAAAGGTTACAAATTAAGTGTTTTAGTAATTAAAACAGTTAATTATTAAAATTTCAGGTTAACAGCATATGTAAATTAATAAGTTTTTTTTTAATTCTCATCTCTATTTGGTATTTATGTACCAATAAGGTACCTACTTGTTAGTCTACATTCCTCTCCATTCACAAGCGAATGCTTTTGAGAGAAGAGTAGAAAAAAAGTTATTGGTTGTTTTAAGTAAGAAACATAATTTTCCTATAACTACGTAATTATATTTTTACTCTTATCTTGGGTTAAACCATACGATATTTTTTTAATGTAAAAGAAAATATTACAATTATTCGTTCATTAGAAAATTGTTACTTTCCCGTAAAAAGATATCCCTATAAAACACAGTTTAAATTATATTTAAAAGTATATTATTTCTAACCTAGCTCAATAAAAGAGATGTTGATTTATTTGATGACAAAGGTTCATATTATTCTTCCGTTCCGCGGTTTCCCGCAATCCACGTGTATATTTCTGGAAAGAAATTGTTCAACTTTGCAGTATTGAGCCCAGATAAACGGTGTTAAAGGTGGATCAACAAAGGTCATGTACCAAATTATAGAATTTTTTTTCGTAACTTTTGACCCTCAAATAAAATTATAAATCTCTCCTTAAACTGAATAAGTACATTATTAGTATTTATGGTAAATCTTAATAGATCAACATACTACGGGAAGAGGTGAAAAAATCACAAAAAGTTCGTTTAAATTTGAGTGCTAAAAAAGAGATAATATTATTGATAAGATTGATTTACGTGTCACTAATTTTATAAACTGACCACGAAATTCAGGGATGCAGCAAATAGTTAATAACATATAAAAAAAAATCTTTTTTTTTCACTTATAGCAAACCCTTTGTAGGTATACACAATTATAAATTTATTTTATTCAGTAAGTAGTGAAAGTAACTTTATTAAATTGTTTATAACCAAATGTTTGTCCTTTTTCCTTTCCTTTCCTTGGTCAGGGTTATTAATCCAGTTAAGATCTTTTCCCAAAGAGTACAAATAATGTAGAATAAATTCAGTCAAGTAAATCAAACCATGAGATGGTAATAGTAATAAGGCAAAAGCGCCACAAATTTTTTGTAAAGAATTTACTGTCAGTCATATAATACCTATGTATCAGTGGCGTGCAGTTCACAAAGGTTGAAAAGCTCTGCCTATCCAATGAATAATTTTTTTTTTTTTTTTTTACATGAATACCGCACAAGAGTCCCAACTGCTCCCAACCGTCTGGAGCCAGTGAGACTATGGCATTCTCAATTAGGGAATGTTGTGAGGCTGAAGGTATTGGGGAGGGGAAGGAGAAGGGGAAGAGGGAGGTGGGGGAAATACCTGGCTATTCAGATCTGGTCACCAAACACGGCTAAAAGCCATTTCAAGCAACGTTTCAATTCTGAATGGTGGTCTTTCACCAGGGCGATACTGAGTATCTTCCACTCTGGAACGTGCACAAATATACTATATATTATTTTTAAATTAATTAATTGTGAAACAACACAAATTAATTAAATAAAATTTACTTGCGCACGCCGGGATTTGAACCCGCGACCTTCGGATTCGTAGTCGAGAGCCTTACCCCTCGACCATGGAGGCCGTCCAGAGATCCATAAGAAGAAATTGTCAAAAAAATAAAAAAAAGCCGGGAAAATTTGTAATCCATGAATTTTGTAAGGAACTTGTGAGTTCGTTTATTCACTTTGCCACATCAGCGGAAGCGAAATATGATAATAAACAACCATTGTCAAATATTCAATCCACGAACTTAAATAACTACACGCAGCCTACCTTTTGTCATAGAGAATTGCGTGCCACTGCTATATATCTATCAGCAAGTTTTAAAATTACAAAAAATATAAAAAATTATGTTTTAACCATTGATGATAATATGAATGGCTCTCGAAATTAAAAGACACAGAAAGTAAAATATTACGGTTTTATTAGCGTCTGTATAAATAAGTTTGTTAAAATACAAAAAATGGTGTACCATAAGTATAAAAATGTTTATAGTATAACGGTTTATCATTTTAATTATTATAATATGTTTTTTTTATTATTTGATCTTTTGGGTTTTTTTCTAAATCCTTCTCAATATTGTGTAAAATTATTTAATTCATCATTTAAGTCATCTAATTAGGTTCACCTTCTGTCATTTTTAGTGGTGTTTTAAGGTGATTTAACTGATCTCTTTCAACCAGAATTTATATCTTGACTATTTGTTTTATATCTGGGAAAGGATCATGTGGTGTTTTGTTGCAAAATATATTTAATTTCTTTTTCCGATAGTTGTTTTATAACACCAAATGTTTTTTAGGTCATTTTGATTAGATCTAGTGTATTAAATTGTGGTCTAGTGGGAGTTCCGCGTATTTGAATAGTTTCAATTGTATGTTTTAGGCATATATATGTAGTAGAGTACATATGTCAAAACTTTGGAAATTTTCTGTCTAAAGCGTTCTTATAGGCACTCTAAGTATGGTCTTTGTGTCTTCTTTTTGAATTGAAAATAGTTCCTTGTTTCCACGAACATGCCGGAAGTTTTTGTTTATTTATTGTCCTTGAATACTTTCAATTCGTGGATTTGTCTGTTTCTGGCATTATCATTAAATTATTTGTAATGTTTTAAATATTATTTATTTGGGTTGCCTGCTTTCTTTTCCCAGAAGAGGGAACACAACGGTAATTTATTAGTGATGATACTGTTTATGGCTGCTGTTTATGTAGTAATATATTGAACAATGGTTGCATAATAATTCCATTTATTTCGGTCAAGGTAAAACTGTATTCTAAATATTCCGTAATATTCACACGTTGCCCGCTTGCCCGCTTAGCATGGCTTGCTCTAATTTCTGTGGGAAATAAGTTTTCCTTGCTCTGAAATAACCCTCTAATGACCGTTTTGGATGTGGCATTCCTCATTCCTCACAGCGTTACATTTCAAACGGGCAATATTATGTAAAGACTAATTCCGCACGCCATTGAATAATGATGATAATGGGTACCCCAATACTCCAATACTTTACATTCATTGGACTGCTTTGCATTTTAAAAACGCGACTGTTTGACTTCATAAAACATGTATGAATCTTTTAAATACACCGATTTATTATAATTCAAAGTCAAATTAAAAAAACTGTAATTACTTTAACGACCATATAATTAAAACAATACTAGGTTAGGTTCGGTTTGGTTGGTAGAAATTACCGTCATACAATATTTTATTATTATATGTAATAAACTGTATACAAGTAAATAAGTGCCAACCATAATCTGTATGGAATGTGTGGGACTGCACTAACCTCCCCACATACCGGAATAAACATTTATTATTATTATTATAATCTAATATTTAAGGGAGGAATAAGGAACTCCAGTGAAAAATATAATGGTTTTAAAAATATACAAACGCCAATTCTGAAAATATAATTTTCATTATATATAATTATACGTAGAATTTATAAATAATTTTTTAAAAATGAAAAATAACCATCTCGTCAAAACACCTTGTTATGTTGGTACCATTGCATTTGGAACATGTGACGTCACGTGCGCATTCTGTTCTTGATTAGTATGGACATTTTTGGATTTTGTTTTGTATTTTAAAGATGGGTTTTTTTTTAGTTTTGGCGATATTTAAACTTTATTTGGGTGACGTTTAGCTCTATAATTTTTGTATATATATAAAAAAAAAACTATTATTGATGAAAGAAATTATAGCATTCACGAGGATATCAATTATCAATACGGATATTATGAAAATGTTAATGCTCAATGCTGTTATTATTCTTAGAGTTATAGTTTATAAAACGGTATATAATTTTATTACTTATGTTGAGTTATAGTTTGCTATAAATAAAATGTTAATTTATGTGCGTTAAGGCTCATCTTTGATTTGATATTTGACATTCTAACCTCAAAACTGATGAAAATCGACCGGGCATAGATTCGGAGCGTTTTGGCGGGCTTTGAAAAATTGAAACTTTTAACATTATTTTAACTATGAAAACTAACTTTTGAAAAAAAAACGAAATGCACTGGTATTTAAGTTTGAACGTCGCTATTGATAAAAGCAAATAAAAAAGGGACTGGAGTTCCTTATTTCTGTATTCTTTTCAAGTTAAATTAAAAAGAAAGTATCAAAAAGAAGACCAAAGAAAAAGAAATATACAGCAAAATATTACCTATGTATTACAACACACAGGAAACATTGTTCTAAGAGAAAGTTGGCAAGTTCATATATAAACATCACTGTTTATGAAGGATGGACTCTTAAATTATTGTGTTCTTTGTTTGTCATTTTTGTCTATAGTGGACATTATTATTTTTTAGTATTCTGTATATTCCTGACGAGGAAAGTATCGCTTTCGAAACATGTTGATATGTATATATTAATAAAGTTGTGATTACACAGTAATTTTTAATTAATTTGTTTTATTTTATGAATTATTTTTACATTTTTAATTAATTACTTACCTACTTTCATCACTATTTTTTATAATTTATTTTTGTTTTTAATTTATTCTATTTTCTTATTATTTGTCTGTACTTGTCATTATTTTTAGAAGGTAAATTGTTTATCCTGAACAGGGGAGCTTTGCTCCCGAAACATGTAGATATTTACATATTAAATAAAGTGGTTTTCAACAAAGTAATTATTATTAGATTTTCATAATAAGCAAACACTTTGTGGATTGGCAAGATGAATTAAAAGAAACACACTTTGTATGAATCCACTTTTATTTTGTATACATCTATTTTAAAAATATTTTTCAGTCCCGATAAAGATTCAGCTGAATCGAAACTAGTTGACAAAATAAAAGTGGTTTCATACAAAGCGTTTTTATTTTAATTATTATTTTTATTAATTTAATAAATTAAATTAATATGCGAGTTATTTTACATTATTTGAAGGAATAATTATTCACTAACCTGATTGAAGTGCTCTAACGCAACAAGATTTTGATCCCACAAATTTAATTCAAATCATGTGAACACCGCGACACGTCTTAAATAAGTGGCCCTCCAGTAAAATATCTTACTATCGAACTAACGTCAACATTGTTATCTAAATTGATTAGGACGGAACATTCTAGGAAATGTTGTGTTGATCGATCAGTATTAAAAAGCAACTGGTGCTTTGTAAAGAGGGACGTCTTCCAGTGGTTGGCAATCAATTTGATTTTTGATGGATAAGCAAAATATCTCATGTATTGAGAATTCTACAGTTCTTCTTCCTTAGGACAATGCAATGTTTTAGGTTACAAAGGATTGTGAGAATTTTTAACATTCTTCCAGTTAGCATAAAAAAATCTGATTCATAAAAAAAATTCAAACACGATGTATAAACTTGGATTAAAAGTAATGATAGTTTGAAATATATTATAAATTATAAAATAATATGCGAAATGACTTCCTCAACACAAGCTAGCCAGGTGCCTAGTGAGGCAGGTTATGTTAAACTTCAACTTATAACTGTACATTTCTGTTCTTGACATATTACCTTCTGTTATTATGATATTTTCTATTTTCATTATTATATATCTACTTTATAAATCACTATACACTTACATTATTATATTATACTCGTACGTCGTGCATTTTCGTTATATTTAAACTTAATTACAATAAAGATATATTATTATTATTATTAATGGTCAAAAAGTTAACCAAAGTAACAAATTTGTTTAGTCCATCTTTTACGATTGTTGAACAGAAAAAATATATTTGAAAAAGAGTGGTGAAGCTCCGGTGAAACCACAACCGGTAGAAACTTGCTGTTTTATATATTATGACTGTAATATGCATACCAACCAAAAGTATCAGGCTCAGGAATATTGGCCATTTTTTTCTGATCCTAAAAGTACCTTTTCCAACGTTGTATCGGACGTCTTTTTATATATATATATATATGTTTGGTACGGAAATATGAAGACAGCGTCGCGAAAACCCAACCAGAGCACTCGAGTTAGCGCTTGGTACAAATAGACCGCCAGTCAGCCAGCAACTCTCGCCCCAACAAACACTTGACTACCTCGACTGCCCCGCCTCGCTCTGCAGAAGCTCGCTAGTAGAAATCAATTTGCCTTCTTCTTACTTCTGATCACCGCTAGCCCTGGACCCCTCCCGGACTACCACCACCCACTGACCAGACGCTCGCATCAACTACGGAAAACGCCCGCAGAGCAAATTTGTCCAAAAGGATTTCGTACAAATTTGGAAGTTTTGCACAAAAGGGAGGTTTGTTCAAATTCAAAAGTCGTTAATTTGTCGGTACCCTTCGCAAGAGACTGATAGGTTGTGTCTCCCCCCCTCCAGCCCACTCCGATCAGCTACCCCCTACAGTTCGCCTGTGTGCCACACGTCTGACACAAACGTTGAACCGAATATTTTTATTAAATTACAGTGTTTTATGCAAATTGGTGAAAAAATGTATGTATAATATGAGCAATAGCTCCCTGGGTGGTATTTGTTTCATTTGTGTAGTGGATGATATGGAGTAGGATGCTTTCGCTCGGATAATACTGTCGTTACGCAATTAAGTACTGGATTCACATTGTTATTATTATTGTGGTAAATATTTCAAGTTGGAACTCAGTTTAAATACCCATAATTAAAAAAAAAAACTGGGTTCTTAGTTTGGGTTTTGAAAGTTCGTTACGGCCGTTCTTCCCAATCCTATTGAACGACTGAGTCGAAATTTTCCCTCAAAACTGTTCAAATGCACAAATACACTCTTCCCAACTAAATTCTCGATCAAATTTACAAATTTACAATCAATTTGGGATATCAACGTTTGTGGATTAAAGTTTCTCAGCAGTTATAAAAATCTAGTTATAAAAAGTGTCAATAGGGTGAACAAACGTCACTCAAATTTACCAAAATAAAAAAAAAAAATTCAAAACCTTACGATATTTCTTACGTGATTCAATTATTGAATGACATTTCGGTTTTGAATGTCAAAATATATTTATTGTATATTTTAAATAGAGCTAAAGAGAATCCAACTTATTTTAGTAATTGTAAGCTACGTTTTGTCTTGTTTTTTCACTCATCGAGAAACGTCAAATGTCAAATGTACGAAACGAATATTGTGCTTCGCGGCATTATCAAAAGTCAATGTTCATCATGTTTTTAACAGACGCGTTTGGGAAGTATAAAATGTTAGTATATGTATTAGTTTTTAAAACAAATTATATGTATTCATAATAAATACAATAATAACTCGTCTATGTTAATTTTGCATTGAAAGTTTTTACTTTGATGTCACTCTATTGTCTTAAAATGGGCGGCTACTATTTTATCGTGTATGAAAGGGGAGGGGTACTAATTTATAGTGGGCGGGCACCTACATAGACAAATACCGATTCAATCAACTACTCTGGTTAGCCACAGATTACATGTTCAAAAGAATATAATGTTTGTCTGTCTGTCCTCGATTTTCTCGAAAGTCACTCTACCGATTTCGCTGAAAATAGCACAGTTTGTTCTTATTAGTGCCGGAAAGACTTAAAGAGTAGTTTGAATTAAATGAAATATGTAAAACTGTTGCTATACCGTTTTAAAAATAGTATGAAAAACATTGGATCCGTCATGTTGTATTGCTGTTAGCCCATAGATATATCACTCTGGTTAGTCACAGATTACATTTCCAAAATAAGGTTTGTTTGGGTACAATATTTTCAAAATGGAGAACGCAAGTAGGTACCTGCATAAGAACTTTACTACTTTGATATATTTTGAAAAAAAATAACTTTCCAATGAATATTTCATTCTTTAGAGATATTAATAGTCCTCACAAGGCATTACTTTCGCTGTAAAATCAATTATGGCGATCAAATGAAAAGCAAGAATTCACAACGTCATAACTTTATTCCAGTCCTTTGATGACAGTTGGCGTCGGTGAGTTTTTCCCGCTATGTTAAGAGTCGAAGCGACTAATGAATTTTTAAATTACGAAATATAATCAACTTCTGATTTTTCACAAAACCAAGGTTTACGAAAGCAATCGGTTGTTTGCGCCAACGAGCAAAATGCGGCTTTGGATGAACTGTTTCATTTTGTTTGAAATCGATTCTCAATTCGACATGCTGATAATGTCGACGCTCCATAAAATGGTCCGTAATAACAGAGGTACGAGTATTAAATAAGTTCACTGTTCATGAGAATTATCACGATAACTTTTCGTCAATAAATTAACTTTAACTTGTAACGTCGATGTGAAGGTGAATTGATTTGGTACATAATAATGTGATTTTTAAAAGTTTTCAATAACCCGGCAATCAATTATTGCATTGCACAAATGATTTCATACTGACCTACTCTGACCGCGTGCCACAACACTCACGGTGGCTGGGAAACAGTGAGGACCACACTGGATTATTGCAATATTATCAATCAACCCCATTTCATCGCTATAATTAACCAACACCTGGTAACTGAGCCAAAATAATAGCTGACATTTGTTTTATTTATTATCGATATTTTTTTAGCAACGTAACACCACGCCGGTTGGTAACTTTATTGTTACCTGGTTGAGCAACGCTGTGAGGCGGGTTGAGGAGGGGCTGTAGGAAAGGATTTGTTAGGACGGGCTTTGAAGAGGCCCGGATTAAATGTCGGAGGAAAGACAGATGCAGGTAGGTCATTCCACATGCAAGCCGATTTACACAAAACGAGTCGATGTAACGGCCCGTTCTCACGAAGCTGACATCAGTGTGAACGGATGATCCGCTCAGTTCCACGTTCGTGCACCGGCGCGGAGGGGATCAACGCTGCTAGCTCCTTAATAGTGACTTCCAAATTCAATTGTTCGACGTACTTGTGATTTTTATATGATTAGCAGTTGATCACTATTAAAGAATCTGCTAGCCCTATACAAGACGCCCAGTTTCTTGGAAGCCAGATTTACTAGGGCTTCTATAGAGCCTCTCGTGATGAGGCACACGGCTGGCAATAACATGTCAAATCTAAAAGATCTAATTTGTGGTAGAACTTAAAACATGAAATATGAATCTTATTAATTGTAAATATTACTTATTTGCTACACGAAATCGGCTCTCTTGATCAGTTTTTAGAAAACACGTTGTGTAGTAAAATCGGTTAGATATTAGAAGTAGTGAATGGTCGTAGCATATGGAAATCAACATCGCTTAATAAATGTTTGTTTTTATTTAATCTCACAAAGAAAAATGCTTCACATTTTGCGGCTGACTGAATTTTTTGAAGTATATTTCTTTAATATGTATAAGGATACTATTTGTGTGAATGATATAAATCAAATGATTTGTATACTCGTACATAAAATAAGAAACCACTTGTTAACAAAACATGTTTCTAACAATATTATTTACAACATGGACATTTTCAGACATTATATAAGAACATGTAAGGAAATTAGACTACCGAAAAAGAACAAAGCCAATATGCATTATTCACAAAAAGTGAATTTGCATATATTAATTTGCGATGCAAATTTACTTTTTGGCACGATTTGGTACCAAACGATATTTTTAATGATTCGGTAATGAGTCGGTAGAACCAGGGCATCCCCATTTAGGGGAAATGCTGCAAGGCTAATATAATTTGAGACTATAATATTAATTAGGGGTTATTAATTATAAGATCAATTCTCAGTGGTTTTAAGTCTTGACCCATCCGAAGCCTTCAGTTTCCTTCAAAATTATATATATTTATTTATGCACCAATGTCCAATTAAATAAAATACATACCATGAAATGAAATAAAGAAGAGCTACAGAAAAAGAACAGCAAATACATAATACAAGAATGAAGCAATGATAAAAAGAGGACAAAAATATACATTTGAGAGAAAGTTGATTCCTTGTCCTTGATTTTAGACATTCAAAATGATAATCTTCGAGTTCTAATTTCGTAAAGTTCTACAAAAATCGTTCAGACTGCTACCAACAATTTCAAGGCCCTCTGTACAATGGAGAATGGTACCCATAATTAGTAGAGTGTTTTTTGAGGAAAAGAAATTAATTGTTTCTGAGTATACGGCAAGGAATGTTGAACTGAATGAGTTGCAATAAAGAAGGTGAGTCAATAATACAATTAATAATTTAAAAAATGCAAATAAGATCAAAAATTTTCCTACGCTTTTCTAATGAAGAAATGTTTATGGTTTGTTCAATTTCAACATAGTAGTAATCGCCTCTTTCTCGCCCTAATCTCCATACAATTCCACGTAAGAAGCGACGTTATACAGATTCAACATGATGAATATGAACAGCTTAGAAAGGAGACCAAATGACGCTTGCATATTCAAGATGAGGGCGAACTAGAGAGAAGTAGAGAGTTTTTAGAATATTTATATTTTTCTTTGAACCTTTCTACAGAGGCAACTAAACTATTGGTTAACTCATATATTGTATCACGTCTTGATTACTGTAATGGCATCTACGCAGGTCTTCCTAAATACCAAACTGATAAACTGCAATCAGTGTTCAACGCCGCAGCAAAGCTAATCACTGGGGTACCTAAGTTTTCGCACATTTCGGAACATCTCCGAAATCTTCACTGGCTGAAGTGCCCTGAGAGGATCCAGTACAAGTTGTGTTGGATGGTTTTCAAAGCTATCAATGAAATGGCCCCATCCTATATCTCTGAGCTATGTGTTCCAGAAAATACTAGTCTTAGGCAGTCAACTCTTAGATCAGCGACATCATCTGCTGTCGGAAGGCTGAAAGAACCTAAACGCGAACCGAGCACTAAGTTTGGTGATCGTGCTTTCGGAGTATCTGGCCCTAAGGCATGGAATAAACTCCCTATGGAATTGAGATGCATAACCAGTCCGTCAGAATTTAGAGCTAAAGTAAAAATTCATCTGTTCAGATACTCATTTCCATAAATTCGTGAACACATTCATACATTGTTAATAATGACATTGTTTCCTGTGTTTATCTATAATTCAATTTTCCATGTCCAAAACTAAATTCCCTAGAAATTCCTACCAATATACAATGTCAGTGGGAGCTGAACACCTTAATCTGTTTTAATTGTGAGTGACGAATCTTCTTAATGCGCGCAATTGATTGACGATTAATTTCATTCATTAATATCTATGCCTTTCTTTAAATTCAGATAACTCATTCAATGCATTTTTTGTATCCATGTCATAAAACTAACAATAAAACATATACATAATATTAATATAGGTAAAAACTTTCTTCTTCTTTTGGCGCTCATAACATTTTTAAATTTAATCGTATAAAGGTATCTGTCTACCATTACCATTTATATTAACATGTCAAGCATTACCTAGACATGTTAATAAAGATGTAGAATATGATATACTCGTATATGTATGCATATTACCCTCAAACTGATCAGAAGCATACAAATGCAGCTGTGATGTATCACATACATACTCGCCCCACTGCTGTTCAATACCAGGTTATGTTATGATTTTGTAAATGGTAATATTTTGGACATAATTTAGTCTGAAATGTAAATATGTTAGTTGTAAGCCTCTATCACTAGTTTTAAGTCACTAGCTACAGGCTACAGTTGTAAGTCGCTATCTATATAAGTCTTAGATGTAAATCACTAATTATAAGTCTGAATTAGGTATTTTCTAGTTATAAATCGTAGCCGTAAGCAATTAGTAATTAATCTTATATGTAAATTATTATATATAAGTCTAAGTGATAAGGTATAGGTTAGGTAAATTATGTTGTAAAGTGCCTTTGAGGTGATTTTCTCACGAAAACGGCGCTATAAAAATAATTCATTTATTATTATTATTATTATTATTATTAAAGTCACAGGCATTTCTATTAATGGAGCCAAGAAGTTTTAGTGATTTATTAGTGAAATTAATTATTGATGTGGTCACGAAAAGAAAGTTTATAGTCTAAGGTGACACCAAGGTCCTTAATAGATCTGACGGTAGGTAGGGAGACACTATTTAATTCATAATTGAACAGGATCAGTTTATTTGCTCAATAAAATGACAATTTTACATTTATCAATATTTAGTTCTGGGCATTTAGTTTTACACCAAACATTAAATGATATATATATATATAATTTATTTTTCAATAACCTGTATTTGGGCCGATTGCGGTATTTTCCGTGTAAAATTTGACCGGGAATTAATTTTGAATGTACTGGTAATTTCTATGTTTCCCCAGCTCCCCGCTCCCCGCTCCCCGCTCCCCGCTCCCCGCTCCCCGCTCCCCGTTCCTTCCCGCGTTTACACAAGTCATCATTATAATTCGAACTCCTGTCGGTGCAACTGTCAATACAAATCTTTGTCCTTACGCAAACATTACCTAATTACGAGTTAAGTGCCGCAGGAGACAAATAATACTTAGTAAAACGCATCCACACCAACTCCCGCGAACCGTTAGTACGCTTTATAGCAATATACAAAGTTTTTGCAGTGATTAAATATTAAATTATTATTCAGTTTAAAAAAGGCTATGAAACCTACCTACGGAGACAGCCACTTACTTTTTATATTCCTCATTGTAAAACCAATTCCAAACAAAGCTCTTTTATCTACAGATCTACATACTTATTCAACTTAAATTAATACCACATTGACATTTTTAACTCTTTTATCTACAGATCTACATACTTATTCAACTTAAATTAATACCACATTGACATTTTTAACTCAACGTGATATTAAATTAAAATCCATTACACGACCGCTCTCAAACAACATAACTTAAACCACCTTTCCATCTATTTTAGTCCTTTGTACCTTTATCCCACTCCTGTTTCCCCCCCCCCCACCCTCCCCTCCCCCAGCTGTGTATTGTCACACTTTACTAATAGTATTTATCATCAGCAGTGGAAAATTTATAATTGATTTTAATTTTCCAAAAATAAATAAAATAAACTAAACTAAATAAAATAAGCTGCAACCGTCTAGGGCTCAGTGACCCGACAACCTGCACCCTTTGGGTTTAGAGCGAAAGTGACCACTTTGCGTTGGAGGTCAAATCTGCTTTTTTAATTACGATTAATATAATAACAAGTTCCCACAGCTGAAGAGATATGCACGGAAGGTTACATGTTTCAAAGATAAATAAGAAATAGGGAATTTTATTACATTCCCCGTTCTTTTAATATCCCGAACACGTCTCCCCCACATTTGCAGTGGCCTGCCCACAGCCCCTACAGTTCCCAGCCCACATGGTCCGCCTTGCTGCAAATAGCCGGAACGTGGTCGATAAATAATACTGCATCTTTATAAGGTCGGCTAACGGAGCCTCGTGTTCTTTTCAGCTGCAGCGACACCTGAACTTTAGCCGCCAGACAAAATACATATTTTCATAAAAAGCAATCAGTTCGTGGTTTGACATCGTTCTACTCTCTACGAGAACCGAAAGCAAGAAAGCACTTTTCAAAGACTTCGGGTAGGGGGTTGTAATGACACAATATTTTATAATTTCTTCAAATGATTGGTATTCACTTTTTGGCATCATTATTAATCAATTCATTAAAAAATATACATTAATAATTAACACAATATTTAATTTATGATAATTGCCTCTCTCCTCTGTACTGGACCCTTACTTGTCTCTTTCCCCCCTTAAAAACTACCAACTACCGAACCTTATCGGTTCCTCTCTAAAATGGCGCAAACTCCCCAAAGCAGTTGTCACGCTATTTATGTCATTACAACACAAAGAACATTCAAATCATATATGAAAATTAAGAACGACGGAACCAATGTAGATAATCTAAACAGAATACACGGGAGACGGAGGACTTCTTTTAAGGTACCTACGTCATATGAATTGCATAATCCGATAGTATATGGGAATTATTTAACCTTGATTTGGTAGAGGTCACACGTTTTAATTGATTTTATAAACGAATTGAGAACAAAGATCTTATATGAAGATGCATTACTTCATACACGTGTGATAAAACTAAAATATAACATATAAGACATCAAATTATCACAATTCTAAACATAGTAACATAGCAATGTGTGGCGAGACATTGTGGTCATAATATACCAGGCCAGAAGTTAAAGTATCTTATTTCGATGTGGCTAAATTAGTTAAAAAAAGTAATATCGCATTTTTGGAACGAACAGACTCATATTAAATAAAACAAACACTTTGTTAGAAACCACGGATATATTTTATTTTTCCCCAACCAGTTTCGCTTAGATCAAGATTCGTCAGGGCAAATGTAAAAACTAAAGAATAATACAGAGTTATCGGTTATACATAGGTACAGAATATAATAGAGAGAAATTAAAATTCAAAATATCTCCTTCTTTTGTATTCTATTTCACTCTTTTTTGTTCTGTACCTATATCTTTAGTTATTATATTTGCCCTGATTAAGCTTGACGCAAGTGGAACCGGTTGGCGTGTATTCGTGGTTTATAACAAAGTGATTATTTTATTTAATACAATACAGTTTCCGTAAAGTTATTTACCTAAAAAGGAGACGTGAAATTTCACGGTATTCTAAGACAACACATTGTGTTATCATTTTATTTTCGAGAAAACAAACAGTTCTATACATATTTTTGACATACCTGGTGTTTACTGGGTCGCATAAAGCGAGTTAAGGAACACCTAAGGTGTTTAAGTAAAAATAAGGTGTAGAAATAATTATTCTGAATTTACCAACCATATTTTGGAAACGAATCATTCCTTTGATATAAAAAAAGGTTTATAATTTTTACACATAAATACAACCGGTTTACAATTAGACAAATTAGAATTTTTTTTTAACTTATAAAAAGTGTTAATAGTTAATTAAATATAATTAATAATCAAATATAAATATTTTTTAAATAGCTATCTCTTTAATTTATTTTCATATTAATATTGATAATCAAAATAATTTCTTTTTTAATTTCTAAGATAAATTTGTTTTTCAATGTTTCATAACATATTTTTATTAACAGTTTTGATTAATTACTTACCTCGCCCTTGAGGTGATTTTTCACAAAAACGGCGCTATATAAATCGTCCAAGTATAATTATTATTATTATTAATCAATTTTTGTTTATGTTCATAATTTGTCTATTCTTACATTATTGTGTTCTATGTTTATCATTTGTCTATACTTGACATTATTATTTTTTAGTATTCTCTATGTCCTGATAAGGAAATCTTCGCTTTCGAAACATGTTGATATGTATATATTAAGAAAGTAGTGACTACAAAGTAATTTTTATTTCATTTATTAATTTATTACAAATCTTTTGAAGAAATTATAAAAATAAAAATATGTTCTTTTAAATGTCAGGTTTCATCTTGACAAAACTGATCAACGCGACCCCTTTTAGTATGGCGTCCTGCAAACTCAGTACAAATGTGCAAGTCCCATAAGACCGGCGCAGGTCGCAGTACAACCCAATGACCTTTACATCGACCAGACCCGCTTCGATAGCAAACCCCCGAGAAGGAATAATGCATTCATTTGCCTTGCTCACATTTCTACCGAAAGATAAAACTGGGTGTTATTTAGACCGAAAGGCCCCTGAACCGTATGTAAGGTATGTAATTTTGTAATAAAATTACATATACGTTTGAAAATTTATGGAATAACTAGTTTCTGGGTGGTGTATTTATGAGGTTATGCTCGCGCGGCGTGAATTACTTTAAAATTAAATAGCCACCTAAATGTCCCGCTTTATCAACATGCGTGAATACTTGCAAGTGGTGCTGCAACTGGTGCTGCAAGTGGTGCTGCAAGTGGTGCTGCAAATGGTGCTGCAAGTGGTGCTGCAAGTGGTCCTGCAAGTGGTGATGCAAGTGGTGCTGCAAGTGGTGCTGCAAGTGGTGCATCATGTTTTAAGCTAGTACAAGAAATTATGTTTATCAGTATGAAATTGGGACCAATTAGTGGCTGAAGTGAGAGATGCGTCGAGATTCCAAGAGGTGTCGAAATGACAATCTGGGGCACTATTCCCGTTCTTTTTAAGGAAGATTCCTTGTGTTTTTCCATAGGGTTAAAGACTTCTTGATTAACTGCTGAATTACGGTGAGCCATAATAAAAAGTTCCTAAATAGATTGTCAAGAGATTATTTAAAAACACAAATTAATAAAATATCTTCAAGTGACATAAGATTTTGAACTAAAACTTTTAAAAACAGTTACATTACATTATAATTCATTTTAATACATTTTAATTTTATTTTTAAATCATAAATAAGCCTTTTAACGAAGAATCACGATTTATTAGTTACCTACCTCATTAGATAGTAATGACCTTTTTTGTCTCTAGTTCTAAAAGTTATATTTCAATTTGTGCCGACCGATGAGGTGGGGCGTTCCACTTATTTTAAAAACTCGGTTCCAATTCCGAGTTTAGCCACATGGACTCGATTCCTCGGTCTCAGTCTTCTTTCCTTTTGGTTCGCATAGGTCTGCCGTTCCGAAATCAAAAATTGTTCATATTATACTAATGAATAGGGATGCCTTTCGTTTCTGACTATAATCCAAAATCTTTGCCGTTCCTTGAGTGTGAGTTCGAAACGAGTGAATCCGGGTTTGCAAACTCGAAGTGAGTTCATCGCCTTCGGGATAGAATTCATTGGACTCGGCCGGTCGTACTGACTCGGTGCCGCGCTTGACGTGAATAAGGAACTCCAGTGAAAAATATAATGACATTAAAAATATGTATTCGTATAGATCAGCAACTGCCGATTCTGAATATATAACTTTTATTGTTTATAATTATACGTAGATTTTATAAATCTTTAATAAAAGTGAACTAAAAACCGTACCATCAAAACACCATGGTCTGTTGGTACCACTGCTTCTGACGTCACACGTGCCATTTTTGAGCCCAACTTAACTAGATAAGTTTTTTTCCGCTCTTAATATTGCTTACGTCTTATAATTTACGTCTTGTCATTGGCACTTTGGTGATTATTTCTTTAGTTATTCTGGAAGCGGAGGATTTCTAATGATACCTCAAACCTGTTACTTCTTACAATGCATAAAATATTTATTTTTATTTTAAGCCATTACGTCAATGTTTCAAAACTATTCAATTTATTCAACCTATAACCCCAAGTTAATACGTGTCTACTGCTGTCACGGACTGTTTTTCAACTCCGCAGATGCGCATGCGTCAGTTTTCTGCGGACTGCGCGTGCGCAGAAAACAGATGAAGGCTATTAACGCAAGCGATTTTGATTTGCCTTTCATACACAATTCAAAGCATTAAAGGTTAAAATCGCATCCAAAAAATTCTAGCCAAATGATCGAGGGTTTAGGAATAGTTCTGTGTCACACCTATTCTTTTGTGATATTAACTAATATTGATATATTAGTCTGTCGGTATTATGTTATTGGTGGTGGGTGTCCAAAAAGCTTTTTTCATATCATTTTTGAATTGATTGATTAATTCTTTTGCCATTTACTTTCGCATTATGAATTCTCCTGACACTCCTATTTTTTATGCAAATACCGCAAAAGAGTCCCAACTCTCCGAAGCCAATGGTACTATAACATCCCTTATTGGGGTATGTTGTAAGCGTAAAAGGTATGGGGAAGGGAAGGCAATGGAGAAGAGAAAGGTGGGGAAGTAGCGGGCCATTCAGATCTAAGCACCAAGCCATTTCAAACACCTTTCACTTTGGAACTATATATATTATTATATATATTACTATATGTATTATTTTTAACTAATTAATTGAAAAACGACGCAGATTAATTAAATTAAATTCACATGCGCACGCTGAGATTTGAACCCACTACCTACGGATTTGTAGTCGAGATTAAATCATTATTCAATAGATGTGAATACCAAAATATCGTTTAATTTCTCGGAACGGTCAGAACGTTAATATCTGTGGACCCGGTATCGATGTATCAGATATGCGGCGGTATCATAATACGCATTTCTGTTACCAACATATGCCCTAGTCTTCCAGTTTAGGTTTTAAGAAAGTTGGATATGGACTTTCTTTGTACGCTGATAAATTGTTAATCAGTTGCGGATATGAATGTATTTTTGCACTTTGGTACAATGCACCTACAATAGTAATGAGACGCTGATATTCTACAATGTTTCCTTCAATTAAAAGCAGTTAAATTTGAGTATAATATTCTCGAAGTTTTGGAATCCATACAATATCGATTACCGCCTATTGAACCGCTAATCCGGAAGCTCGTGTGACGTCACACCCAACGAGCCATAGATTTCTTGCGTTTTGGTGGGTTTTAAAAAATTGAAACTTTAACAATTATTTTAACCATGAAAACGAACTTTAAAAAAAAATTAAAAAACACAACATTAAGTTAGGATGTCAACATTAATAAAAAAACATAAACAATGGACTGGAGTTCCTTATTGTCAAAAATGTCAACATCTATATAATGTTTACTAGCTAATTATGTTTAAAGTAAACAATAACGTAATTGTAACTTTCTTAATATTGAGTTTTTCTCGTGTTAAAACATCACAAATATTGACATTTTTGATGAATTTTACTCGCTGAATTCAGCTGACAGCTGTCATCCAATAGATCTGGAACCGCAGTTAAGTAAGAAGGCTTTAACCCTAAGGAAAACGTTTAGGAATCTTCCTTAAAAAGAACAGGATTAGCGCCCCTGGTCTACTTTAATGGAAGCAACCTTCCCAACAAGCCCTCCATTGATATGCAGTGACCAGCTCAGGTATGGGGGCTCCGTCGAAGCCAGAGTAAAGTTAGCCTCTCAGAAGCTGGACGTATTCTACAGAGTACACAACTGCTGACCCAGTACAAAGTGCGCCCAACTCTCGAATTTGGGAGCCACCTCTTATTGGGAGCCCCAAAATATTAAAAAAAAATTGTCTTTGTCCAGAAACGGGCGGTCTAACTAACTTACAACTAACCATCACGCCGGCAGAGAGGACCGACCGCCAAACAACTCGATCTTGGCATACACTTCCCGGGCGGTCGGTTTAATAGATTCGGTATTTTAACAAACGGATTGCAATCTTTCGAGCACAGATGTCAGGTGGGAACACTGTCCTTGTTCTACCGGTATTTTAATGAATGATGCTCTAAGTAACTAGCGTCATTGATCCCTTCGGAACCGGCGCATAGTCGGGAAACACGCCAAACACGCGCCCAACATTTGCACACGGTTGACATTTGTCACATGCTACGACTCGTTCTTGTATTCAACAGCTCGATGTGGAATGATCTGCTGGCCTCTGTGTCCTCTCCTACCTAGAACATGGGTCTCTCCAATACCCAGTTTCACTCCTTCCTATCCTCTAAAAGACCCTCCTCACAGCATCCTCTAAGATGATATAGATCTTGAGGGAAATTATTTCCCTCAGAGCCTCCTGTGTGGAGTTACTGTAAAATAAGGCCTGGTAGATTCAGTTCCTCTGCTTTCTTTCTTTCTTTTCTTGAAATGTTTGTCTTTCTGCGGTAAAAAGAGGTAAGTGATAATTTTAATCAAAGCAATGATTCATGCTTAGTTCAAATGTCAGTAAGCATAGAATATTACTTGAAACGACATCAGTTGTCATATGTTATACTTGTCTTAATGAGAAAGAGGGACATTTATTTGTTTCTGGAGATAAGACCTCTCGAACGGTAAGCTCTTGCGTCAATAAAATCGCAATTTCTTTCGGTCTGCAATTTCTATATGAACACAAACACTTTCAGCTCGCATCGTTATTTCCTTATGCTATGAGGCGTTGAATGTGTTTAACTGAAGACAACAAAACCTTTAAACTTATTACTGAAAACACTTAATTGAAAAACGTATTTTCTTCGATAAGTATTTAATTATTTTCTGTTTTCATTATTAATAAAATTCAAGAGATGTTCTTTGTTTCCACCACTGTATAATATTTTAATATCAACATGTTTTGGAAGCGAAGCTTTTCTCATCAGGATATACAGTATACTTAAAATTAATGACTAGTATGGACAAATAAGAAACATAGAAAAATAATTATTTAAGACTTCCAAACAACAACAATCACAAACATGGACAAAAGTTAACAGTAAGTGGTGAATGTATATAAGTTATTAATTTAATGAAATCAATCTCCACGACGAGTACCCCCATTTAATTAAAGATCCAAATAATCTCCACGACGAATACCCCCATATAATTTAGTAATACAGTTAATCTCCACGACGAGTACCCCCATATAATTTAATAATACCGTTAATCTCCACGGCGAGTACCCCCATATAATTTAATAATACAGTTAATCTCCACGATGAGTACTCCCGTACAATTGATATGAACTTTTTAATCTTTGAACGGTTAGTCATTTTCCTATTACACCTAATAATGTAATTTTTGTTTTTTAAATTTAAAGTAATTCAAATTTTATATCGTTATTATTAAGTTCTGGAAGTATTGTAGTTATGTTTTTTTTAATAAAATTTTGTAATGTTGTTAAGTTCGGCAAGTATTTGAGCATTTTTATTATTGTTACAAACTGTAAAACATATGTGGTACCATAATACTCGCAGAATTTAATAATACCATTATTAAATTGGATTTGGCCTTCGCGTAATTTGACTGCCTTTTGTTGTCGCGAGTTCTATTAAACTGTTCTACCCATTTTGTTATGAACCCGTTAACCTTTCGGATCGAGCTTTGAGCTTCGAGCGCCGTGCCAGAACCTTCCACGCAGCGCGCAGGTACAAAAATGTAATATTTTCCGTAATATCAATATTTATTCCGAGGAACATGTAATTTCCGCCAGCCGTCACGTCAAGTGAATTATTAAAGAAGCGATCGACGCAACCGACACATAGCGTGGGATCACAATAGAGACTCGAGGCGTATTAATATTCTCTTTGAAGCGTTTTAATCACTACGTACTTTTGTTACTTAATTGTATTTAGTAACAAAACCGTATATAACTACCGATTTCGACAGATCCGTGTCATTCACTGGCGTTCATAAAACTAACTTAAATTAAACAAATACACAAATAATTAGAGATTATTAAGTGAGGACGGTGGAAGTGATTATTTGAAGGGGGTGGGCGTTGGGAGGAGTCAAAATAACTAGGAAACATGGTTAACAAAGGTGAGTAAAGGGTTCTATTATTTTGTATAGTAAATTAATTTTTGATTTTTTTTTTGTTTATTTTTAAAGTTTCTAAGACGCACGATTTAAAAGACGATTGTTTAAACTTAGTTTTTTCTTCATTGAAGCTATGGCCTGTCTGTAATAAACGATTAGCAAACTCGGAATAGTTATTATTTCGTAAAGAGTGTTCATGTTCCCTGTTTCTAGGTTTAAAGATTCCAGTAGTTACAAATATGAACAATGACGTCTCTTTAACAGGTGTACGGATATCATAAGAAGCCGTTGTCATTCCAAAAAAATATTGCACAGCGAATCAAATTATCGACTCGGGTCATGTAAGAGTATGTCTGAGACCGTGTGTAATTTATTTATGTATTTATTCTTAAATTTATAAGACAAAAACGACAACATAAGCCACTCATATCACTCGGACAGTCTGTTGAGATGAGCGGCTTTACAATTTTTTATGGTGACCATATTTTTGTTAACAAGAAGTACTGAGTAAATAATAATAGGTAAATAATAATAAGTAAATAATAATCAGTAAATAGTAATAAGTTACCATCTAACTAACTATCTAACCATCACGCCGTTTTCCGCAGGGGTGGGCAGAGAGGACGGACCGCCAAACAACTCGATCTTGGCATACACTTCTTGCTTCATTCACATTCATACATCGTCTCATATATTCTCTTCTATTATTCCGACTTCTGACATGGCCCGACTCAAGTATTTGATTCACTTGATCGTGCCATGTCTTCCTCGGGCGTCCCCGGCTTCTTCTTCCATTCACATTCGCGTCATATATTCTCCTTACACTCTTTTCTTCGTTCATTCGCTCTACATGCCCAAACCATCTAAGCGTCCCTTTCTTAATCTTACTCATTCCGCTTACATCAGCCTTGCATTCTTTACGAATCTCAACATTTTTCACACGATCATACATGGTTTTACCACACATTCGTCTCAGAGATCTCATTTCTACAGCATTCAGTCTACTTTCATCCTTCCTCTGCCAGTTCCATGCCTCACTGCCATACATCAAGGTTGGTATCAGCACTCCATTGTGGACTGCTAGCTTCGCTTCCTTGGACAACTTTTTGTTTGCGCCAACCGCGTTCAGTCCTCCGTTTATGGAGTTTCCTGCATTCACCCTTCTTTCAACATTCCTATCAGTCTTTCCATCTCTCGTAAACATACTTCCCAAATATACAAACTCATCGACCTGCTCCAAGTATTCATCATTCACAGCTTTATTGCACACTGTTTTCGTACTCTCTCTTTCAAACAACACGACTTTGGACTTATTTACATTCACCATTAGCTCATTCTTCATACATACTTCGTTCATCCTAGATACTAGAGACTGTAGATCTTCCGTACTGTTAGCAATCAGCACTGCATCATCAGCATACAACAGGCAACATACTTGCAGACTACTCATTTTCGCGCCCAGGCCCACCTCTTTCAATTCTTGCATTCAATTATCCATGAATAGATTGAATAACCACGGTGACATTACGCAGCCATGCTTAACACCTTTTTTGATGTCAAACCACCCCGTAAAATCACCGTTTGTCCTAACACAAGCAACGCTTTCCTCGTACAGCGATGCGATTGCCAGTATAAGATTTGTATTCAGACCATGTTTAGACAACACCGTCCATAACTTTTTCTGTCAACTCTATCGTATGCTTTTTTAGATCTACAAAAGCATAGAACAGTTTCTGTTTTTTTGCCAGAAACTTCTCTGTGAGCATACGCAACGAGAAAATCTGATCTATGCACCCCTTTCCACTCATAAATGCACCTTTCACATCCCATATTTTATCCTTTGTTTTCATTTGTACCTTTTCAATCAATATCCTACCATACAGCTTTCGAACTGAACTTAGCAGGCTAATAGCCCTGTGATTTCCACATTTCATGCGTGACCCTTTACCTTTGTATAGAGGCATGATCACAGCCCTTCTCCAATCTAATGGGGTGTAACCCTCCTCTAAACACTGGTTAAAAAGTTTGCATAACCATGTGAGAAATATTCAGCTATTTCCTTTAAAGTATTCAGCAGCAATATTGTCGAAACCAACAGCCTAAGTAAATAGTAGTAAATAAATAATAAGTATAATAATAATAATTAATTAATAATCAGTAAATAGTAATAAGCATATAATAATACATATACAATATTAAGTAAATATTAATAAGTAAATAGTGATAAGTACATAATAATAAAATTATGTAAATAGTAATTAGTATGAATGAAGGAAGGCGTACCAGACGTATAGGCACACAAACGAACTGTTTGAGGCGGCTGATCCCGATCTGCGAAGCGGGGCTGGAAGGGGAGGTAGAACTCCCTACCGGTCACTATGCGAGGAGGAACGGTACTAGCGACAAGCCCCTTATTTAGGAGTCGGAATCGTATACGAACAGCAAAACAAAATTTATTATTCGATCCGACTCTCTAACAAATTACAATAATATTTATCAATCAATGAGGATGCACGGCGTCCGACACACAAGGAGTGCGTGCCACAGCTAATATAATGTTGCATTTCATCCGTCTGCAAAATGGTGCGATGGGGAAGTTTTTTTAATTGAAAAGACACCCTAATTATTCTGATAAATGCTTGCATTGGATGAGGAACTACAACAGTCCCAGATGAGTAGGCCGGGAAGAATTCTTAGATTTTGGTATTTTTCGCCAAAAGTTAAATTATTGTAAATCTGTTTTTTCTAAGAGCAGTTGAATTATAGAAAAATGTAGATTTTCTGGCGTCATTAAATAATAATTAGGTTTTTGGGCATTTCCATTATCAGAGATGAGAAATATAATCTAAATTTTACCGTTATAATAGCCAAATATTATTTCACCAATAACCAATTTATAACAATTAAAAAATATTTTTCGGTATCTTCTGTGTTGCGAATTTTTTTAAAAGTTTAATTTTACAAAAGAAAAAAATAGAATGCAAAAAGTCCCGATAATCTACTTTTTGTAGTTCGTTTAACGGGAGGTTGTTATTTGAAACTCAACATTATATATGTATATACATAAAATAAAAACATATGTAGCACACATAAAACATGAATATTTCTCAAGAATCTTACTCAAAAATATTTTTGCAAAAATATGTAAGAAAAATAAAAACATAAACGACAAAAATAAATCATATATAAAATAATGTTTCCTTATTATTTAATGCAAATAGCTTCTTTCAGCCGGTCAAGTTTTCAGTACATTTATTTATTGTTTTGTTTTAATGCAGTCCTTTTATTTCATGAATTGTTTAGATGCATAGCTCGGTATGTATACCATACAGTGATTCTTTATAAATTGACATTTTATCGAAATACCATTTTTACAGAAGAGAGTATTTATTATCACGCTACCATTTTCTTATTATTGGATATCCTTGAGTTAACCAATAGGAATCGAATCTATTTTCTGTTCTAAGGCAATAACATTTTAATGCTTTTCAAACAAAAGTTTCGAACTGAAGCGCATTATTCAACCATCCAGTCTGTGCGTGATAGAATTCGCCATACTGCGCACTATCTTTTGTAAGACGCCGTTATCAGAAACAGTAAATATCTTTGTATCGAGGTCTCTTTGTTAAAACCTTATACAGGTAGGCTTAAGCGCCATTTGACTCAAATTTTATTTTTGTATGAAGTTTTATAAACAACTGTAATATCTTCATGCCGCACAGACTCAACAGTCAATATTGTACCGACAAGTTCAGAAAATATCACGTTAATTGTTAATGTTATAGACGGAATCTGTAATATAGTATGTGCCATAGGAACTCAACGGCCTACTTAGTATAAACAAACAGTTAGTGAAATCGCGCCCTTTTTTTGTTTCTTAATATTTAATGATTTTTGTTAACAAAACATGAGTTTCACTGCTCGACAATCACGTGTAGGTAGAATCATGAACCTCTGCAATATTCGGGAAGAAACCCTACAACCGCGTCAAACAATGAACTAAAAATATCAGATTAGTTTTTAAAATTTGATTTTATTTGTTTTACTTTATACTTTCTTCATTCTAATCAAACTTTAGAGTTTGAAAACTACTACTCATTACTTATTGAAACATTAACCTTAGTAAAAACGTTGGTTTTCAGTACGCATTATGTTATTACTTAAATAAATTAATAACCAAGAAAAGTAGATGTTATAAAATTACAATTATTTTTTGTCGTTTACGTTTGGTATGCATCAGCGAAAACAAAATGGATTTATGAAATGAGAGGATTAACAAAATTCTCAAAACTCAAAAGGCGTTTAAGCCTCTCTGGTTCTCAGCGCCTCACATCTGCTACGCCGTAGCACGAGCGGTGCTTGTGGGTGCAAATATTATATAAAAGAAATTTCCTTACATGTGTGGAAGGTCTTATTTCGGGACGGTAGTAGAGACACTACAATATCTGACAGACTGCTTAAAAAGGTCAGGTTTATATTGCTGTCTACGAACAATTTTCTTTTGTGTAGAATATCCGAGCTGCAGTCGTGTTGAATATGGATTGCTGTTGATCTTTGTTATTTTGCTTGATTTAAAAAAAAAAATGTAAACTATAAAATGTATTCTAATACCAGTTAAATCAGACCTCTGTGATGCGTGAAACACTTATCAATAAGCTGTAATTCATGAAAACAAAAACACCATCACATGAACATTTTTATTAACGGTATCGCAAATTTCATAGTAAGAATTCTAAATATTTTATCTCCTCTCATAACGGTAACAAAAAACGATTTCAACGTTGTGAATTATTCTAAAAACATTAACAACGATAAAATGCATGCCACGAAAAATAACATTCATCAATTCTTCCTCACGTGAATGTTCAAGTATTCGTAACAAGTTCAATAAATTCCAAAAGTAAAATGATTATTTTCGGAGTTAAATGGTTTATTTCTCATCCAATATAAATTATAAATATTGTGATTTTTATAATAGGAAAGTTTAACCAAACAAATTCTAACTATCTTCTTTTTTTTTATTCCAAAAACCAACACAAGGGTAGGATTAATTCATCGATTAGTGAAATTTGATCTGAAAATGACTGCATTTAGATTTCAAATAATTTTGTAAACTTTAAAACAAGAAAACCCAGATTATTTCAGTTATTATTTTTGCACAACATGATAATAGTAATAATAATAAGATGTAATTTCTTCAAAAGATTGGTATTCACTTTGTGACGTCATTGTTAATAAATTAATTAAAATAACAAATTAATTAATTACGAAAGCGATGATTTCCTCGTCAGGAATACATAATATAATGTATTCTATATATTCCTGATAAGGAAAGCATCGCTTTCGAAACGTGTTGATATATTTATATTAATAAAGTGGTGATTACAAAGTTTTTTTAAATTAAATTGTATAGCACCATTTTATATATAGGTATTACTTTTGTGTACATTTCCAAATACTTTTCTCGTTAAAGATCTTTTAAAATTTCTCAATTATCCAAAATACAATTTCATATCTATTGAAAAAAAATTCCAGTGGTTTAGGAAAGGAAGCATTTTTCTTTTTCATTCATTACTAAAAAGACACAATTTATTGTTCACATTTAATGGATGAACAAGGTTTTTGTTGGGGTGAAGGGTGTTCCTCTCATATATTTTGGAATTTTTTAAAAATATTATATTCCTACCAGAGGCGTGCATTGCTCTACGACCAAAGCTAGGCTGTTAGTTATTCAATTTGAGTTATAAATTATTCATAGAATATTTGAAAATGGAAATTTTAATAATTATCTTCCGCTGATTGTTGGTCAACTGAATAAATGAGCGTTCAAGTTCTGTACCAAATTGATTATTGTCAGATGTTGTCGTATTTTTTAAATATCAATTGTTCTATTTTTATGGAACGATATCTTAGAATAGGCATAGCTTTTTATGCCATCTATCGGCAGTTGTTAGTTTTACAAAAGGGTGAAGGTGATTAACAGTTAAATTGGGCGAAGACCAAGCGAAAGCCTCCCGCAGAGCCTAGCAGGAAAAAACCTTTTTTTCTGCTAGTTATCGTAATAATAATAATAATGTTTTATTATCTTCTTTTATGTTCAACAAAATAACAAATAATGTCATTTCTTATTTTTTGTATTTATGAATATAAAGTAATATTGTTTTAGAGTATAATTGTTTTATTGACATAAAGTAAAGTTTATTAAATATTATAGATTGTTAAGGTTATTATGAGTACAGATACTGAAACATACTACCTGGCAGGTTACGATCGATATTCTGTCATTACTCTCTTGTAAGTTAGAGGTCACGCGAACCCAAAGATACTTTGCAAATTAATACCCCGGAGGTTTCCATCCACCGGCGCTGGTGATCGCGTGCCGTGAAGGGGGGGCAGGGGGCCAGGGGGCCAGCCAGGGCAGCAAGGGTAGTCCACACAAAGAAATAACCTCTTTCAGCCTGACGGGAAATCGATACCAGAAGTGAGCTGGCCTAACCGGAGGCCTTCCGCGACACTCATATTCCAATCATATACCTATGCAAGTGGTTACTTAATTCCTTCATTCAGTTTTGTTACGCAAACTCAGCTTCGCTACTTTGCTACATGACAGCAAGCTTGCATTTCTTCGTACGTACTCACAATAATAATTATAATATTATTTTTATTCAAATTCTTATACATTACAAACATATAAAACTTTTAATGCCTATGATAAATTACATATATCTACTATCTAATATTTGTAAGAAAAAAAGATTTACAAATATTAGAAATAAGGAAAGCCAAAAACACTAATAGTAGACTCATTAAAATATTATTAATAATCAAATAAATTTAAATAAAATTCCGATTCTTAAAATATTTCCAATAAACAAAGTACACGCCCTTCCGGTCCAGTACCTCCCCCCCACCCTCTCGTTTTTATCAATCTATAACACATGTGTATCTTAGTTCATAAAATCATCTTAGTATATAAAAGTACGACAAATAAGGGTGATGTAAAAAAGTTATTGTTTTATTTTTAAATTATAAGGTCACATCACTAAGTTACCGCTTTATATGAAAATACATAAAAGATTTGTAAATTTTCAAGTATGGTGAAAAAGTAAAATTCTAATAAATAAAATAAAAAATCTAAAAAATTCAGGCAGTCTTGAAGATCACGCAAATGATAGATAGACTAATCTATGACTAAATCCTGAAGGTCTTCTAGATTAGTCGGCGTCCGAGCGGCGGACGCACACGATGATGTTTTGAATGGATCCAAAGGTGTGTTGTGGCTGGATATCTCCGCCGATATAGTAGTGAGTCCCTTTTACATTGCTTGCACTTCTGTCGGAATTGACGTTCTTGAGAAAGTTTACGGTATGTATTCTCCATTATCCCTCCACAGGCTAGATGGTAGGTGCCTTTGCATGCCGAGAATACAAATATCGACTCGTCAGAGAGAATCACTTCAGGGCATACACGGCAATGCATTCTGGATAGTATTTGTTTACTACCGACGTCGATACACGTTGAAACTTTAAAATTTTATTTTTACTTTTAAACTTTTACTAGTAAACTATGTAAGATCACTTCATTGTAATTTTTAAATATGTTAGGACTTATACCCAAACAGGAAACACTATAGATAGCTTCCCGATTTTTTTTGTTTAATCACTTTAAAAAAACTTTTATGCGGAGCTAAAATAATATGAACTCGTCAGTGAGTTGTATTGTTGTTGTCTGCAATTTTAATCTACGTTATAAAATGTGCAATTTATAAATCATGAACATGACAATGTCATTGATGAAATCACCGTATAGTTGTATATATTCCAAGTACGTTGATGAGCTGTTCAATTCATTATAATTCTGGACGCCACAATAATCAATGAAGTTGGTGCCCCGGTAAAAGTGACCAAAGGTCAGACCGAGGAAGAATTGCGTGAAGAAGACTGGAGATGGAATGGTATAGAATTTTAACATTTAAGGAGGTCTCCAAAATCCACCCCGTGTAGTGTATGATATTATGTGACAGCCCTGCTTTTATTCCGACTATAAAATTTCATTCGCGACAGGGAATACGAGACAAAATGTCAAATTTTCATGTGACACGTACATGACTTACTGGCACACTCACATACCAAATATTAATTAAAACACTATATGTCGGTCGTAGTATATGTAGACATAAATAGATCTCCCTGAAACACAGTTTGAAAGGCACTGTTGTTATGAAACAATGTTTTTGCTTAGCTTCTTCCGTACCACGAACATTATGGGAATTAATTATCTATTCTCTTCCCATCCCCAGCGATACTTCAAACCGTTGTTATTTCTGCCTGTTATGCAAACCCTGGCATCTGAACAAGCGCGTAATATCCACGAGCAACGAGTAGTGGACTCACGGCTGTACTTGGCTGTACAACAAAACAAAACAATTAATATTACGTTAGCTCCTAATCGCGAAACCATAAAATTCATTTAAAAATGCAAAACTAGTTGTTACGATTAGCTTCTATAGTGGCGCGTGCCATTTAAATTAAATGTTTAATCAATGGATAACGTTACACAGACATGGAGCATGACATGAGAAATGTGAAAAATATATACGTATATGAAGGGGTCAAAACCATAGGGGTCCAAGTGACATTTTGATACTTTCGAGAAAAACGGTTTTTTTGTTTTAAAACGTAACCTCTTTATTAATGCTAATTAAATAAATAATAATTATAATTTCTTCAAATGATTGATAACTTTGTGGCATCATTATTGATTATATAATTGAAAATACACTTTGTATATACCACTTTACTTAAAAAATATAAATATTTCTACATGTTTCGATAGCAATGCTATCATCTTCAGGAATAACTTATTCATTTATTCCCGAAGATGATAGCATTGCTATCGAAACATGTAGAAATATTTATATATTTTAAGTAAAGTGGTATATACAAAGTGTATTTTCAATTATAAAATAAATAATAATTAACTCGACATGTTTGCATTTGGATATTTATAATTTTTTAAAAAATTACCCCTATGATTTAAAAAAAATCATAAATTGGTACTTAGACCTGTTTGATTTTTAAGAAAAATTATACAATAAAATAGTTTTTCCATCAGAATCAGTTATTAAATATATATATATATAGCTTTACAAAAGTCATTCCATTTTCTTCAGACGTAAAATCTAAAACACTTTCGATGTCTGACGAATGTGGCTAAGTAATTTCTTGCTTTTTTTCTTTTTCGGACTTCCCCGCAAACGACCAGACAATGTACAAGTCTCATCATCTTCTGCCAGCAAGTTTGTATAAAAATTTTGGTGAATTGGCGGTATATAATCCAGTGAAGAACGCAAATCCTTCATCTTGGGTGCGTTTAGACTAATGAAATCATTACGTAGCATTGGAATGCTGTTCGGTTAATCGTGTTTCCCTTTTATATTTGTAGCAGCCTTTATAGAATATTCCAAGCGATCGAAAACATGCATCACTTCGAATTTTGTAAAATCTCTGACAAAAATAATGTTCCATTCTTGACTCTTTCCAGCAAACTCGTAAAGTTCATTCGCTTCAATACTGATTGGGCGGGATAAAGATATCTTCGATTGGGATATTCAGCACGCGAATAGCGGCTTTGGAACTTGGGACAACTTGACTATCTGCAACTCTCGTCCGACGATCTTCTGCGATCAAACCACCAATTTGTTCGATGCTTTTATAAACCGCGATATTGAACCTCCGATTTATTATGCGGAAAGTTTACAGAAAAATATTATTTATTATTATCAATCTTTGTCCTTTTGGTGATTGTTGTATTTATTTTGGAATGTTTAGGTTGAAGAGGCGTACACTGTTGTCTGAGCTGCCCAATTACCAATATTCACTGTGAATAGGCTGTCGGTTTTCTTCAGAAAATTAGTTACATCCGTAACGGCAAGTACTCGTACGTGGGAAGTTCTCTAGAAATTATCTTGACACATTCTTGCCTTTGGCAGATTTATATTATTGTTCTGAATTCCTTTACAATTTTCTCTTTGCTGATTTCCATTTTTCTGGGTTTTTTTTAGGTTTTCTTGATTTTTTATGTGTTTCGGTTTGATCAGGAATTGATATACTTATTGATTTAGGTGTTGTATTTATTACGGGTGTGGATCTTTAATCACCATTACACGAGGAACTGTGAATAGGCTGTCGGTTTTATTCAGAAAATTAGTTACATCCGTAACGGCAAGTACTCGGACGTGGGAAGTTCTCTAGAAATTATCTTGACACATTCTTGGCTTTGGCAGATTTATATTATTGTTCTGAATTCCTTTACAATTTTCTCTTTGCTGATTTCCATTTTTCTGGGTTTTTTTAGGTTTTCTTGATTTTTTATGTGTTTCGGTTTGATCAGGAATTGATATACTTATTGATTTAGGTGTTGTATTTATTACGGGTATGGATCTTTAATCACCATTACACGAGGCACTGTCGGATGTTTCGCTCTCTAGAATGTAACTAGCACCTAAAAGTTTAAAAAAATATTAAAAACCACGGGGGTGCAAGTAGCATATTGGTTAAATTAAAAAAAGTGACATAGTACATTTTTATTCGTTATTTATGTTATATTTATGGTATGATATACCATAATAATATGTAAGATAAATAAAATGATTTTTTTTCTAGTTAATAAGACACTTATGCCATAAAACGCAAGTCAAACAATTAATTACTTTCCAATTTCATACAAAATGAAAGGAAAGCGAAATTACAAAAAAAGTTCAAGTTAAACATTTTTTATGTTGTGTATCAACAATGTCAAAACTTGACTTCTATAAATAAAAAAAGATTAAGGGATATTCCTTCACTGTACATACCATCACCGGAATCGCTATTTCACAACTCATCTGCAATTATTTCATTTAAATTTGCTCTGACGTCCGCGCGTATCTCAACAATTGTCAATTGGACCTGTCTGGTTTTTTAAAAATAAACCAGTTGCATACAATGTCACTTGAAACTTTCGTCCGAATATGTCACTGATTATGTAGGATACTAATCTACGACATGATGGAATTCTCACCAAAATCTCACTTGGACCCCTATGGTTATATACTTTTTAATTAATTAAAATTTTTTTATAAAAAATATAATGGAAAAGGCCCAATAAACTACTTTTTTGTAATTTAAAAAAACATAACACTAACTTGGTTTAAATCACTTTTATTTTATACTTTTGCCGACCGCTACTACCGTAGCTTCTTCAGGGCAGTTTACTGCATAACAATGGAACAGGCATGCGACTAGATAACTCGGAAGCGTTAGAAATAAGGAGAGCCAAAAACACTAATAGTAGACTCATAAATAATCAAATAAATTTAAATAAAAGTACAATTCTTAAATTATTCCCAATAAACAAGTACACACCCTTCCCGGTCAGGTACCTGCTGATCTCCCACCCTTGGCCCTCCACTCGCCTGTGTTTATCAATCTATAACACATGTGTATCTTAGTTCATAGTTTAGTTGTATACTGCCCGGAAGAAGCAAGAACGTATCAATAAAAGTGATGTAAACAAAGTTAGTGTTTTATTTTTAAAATTATAATGTCACATCACCAAGTTACCGCTTCATATGAAAATATACATACATTTGTTTGTAGTTTGTCGACAGCAGTTTGTTATTCAAAGCTATATCCTAAACAGTTAAGATTGGAAAAAAATATATAAAATAAAAACATACGTAACAAACTTAACGGGGAGAGTTATTATTTATTAATTCAAAATAATGATACTATTATTACGCAATACGATAAACATAATGTTTTTAAATAGAAAAATATTTATTAAATATTTTTAAAGTGAAAAATATCAACCGTGTGAAAATGTTGGGCGCGCATTAGGCGTGTTTTCCGGCTATAATTAAAATTTAACCAATAATTTCATAGATTAGCAAAGAGTGAACAAGGCATAGAACACATTTTTGATTATTTTCACATTTAAAATATTTCTTAGCCCAACGAATATATACGAGTACACTGTAATCGAATAATCTTTTACCAGTAACTTTATTTTTGTTTTTATTTCCGTTCAATCATTATTTTATTAATTTTTTTTTTCGCATTCAAAATACTTTATAAATTAATATTACATATATCAAATTACAAAAACTGTAACAAAATAACATTATAAATTTAAATTTTATACTACATGCCTCTGCGTGGCTAGTTTCTTAGATGATGCAGTGCCTAGTTAGAAACTAATATTAACTGGGCCATAATGTAAAATAAATAATAATATTTGGATTTGGATGATTTGTATAGAGCCCTCTATGTGAAAAATAATTTCAAAGGGGTTGTACAAGTATTTCTCCACCTGCATTGGAGCTATCTTCGACGCATGCATAATTTATGAATGTCTATATTAATAAATGAATTGAAAATGACTTTGTAATCACCACTTTATTAATATATACATATCAGCTTGTTTCAAAAGCGAAGTTTTCCTCGTCGGGACATTCAGGATATTAAAAAGTAATAATGTCAAGTAAAGACAAATGGTAAAGATTAACTAAATTTGATTAAAGCGGGTAAATAATTAATAAAAAATGTTAATAAAAAAATATTATACAATATTGATATTAGAAATTGAAAATGAAATTATTTTTATTATTAATAATAATATGAAAATAAATTTAAGAGATAGCTGTAAAAAAATAATTTATTAATAATTAAATTTAATCAACTATAAACTTTCTTATTTGCAAAATTTCTAATTTGTCCATTGTAAATCAGTTGTATTAGTATGTAAATTTTTAAACCTTTATTTTATATCGAACGAATGATTTGTTTCCTAAATATAATTATTGTTGTCCATATTATTGGCTTTATCCAAATAATATTTTTTTCTTTGTATCAAATCTATTAAAATAAATAAAAAGTAGACTATGTGAGAAGCCGAACTTTTCGAGTTTTTCTCCGTCCGTTGTTTTTATTCCGACGACAATCGCATAAGAATCATATAACTACTGCAGGAAAGTAATAATTCTTTCATTTAGATATAATTTTAACTGTTAAACTGATATTACGTAATATGGATGTGCTCAGTGCCAGGGAGTCCTAAGTGACTTAGGACGTCGCCGCCGTGACGCCGCGCCGCGCCGCGCCGCGCCGTCTGATTGTAGGCGGCGTTAAATTTACTCGCGTTTCTTATATCCTACTCCCGGCGCGGTTTTATGCTCCTGGTCGATACTTTTATTTTGTTTTCTTTCCACTGTTTTGTTACAGAAAAAGTAACTGCTTTGTATGAGAACAAGTAAACGTTTCTGGTATTCATAAATTTCTTTAAGTCGAAGGCTATTAGAATCATTTAGTAGTAGCTTCGTTTTTTTTAAGTAGTCTTGATGTGAAAACCGGTGGAGGAACATCGATACTTAAAACAGGGCGGGAAATTGGTGGATGCTGGCAACTGGTTTTCATAAATACTATTTCAGTGATATTATGATTTTGATTTTGATATGATTGGTATACATAGTTCCTAAACTAAAAGTTTTCGGACTCTAGCATAATAAAAAATGATTATCTAATGATTCCTTACTTTCGATTTTTTGTTGGTGGTAAATGGATGACTTGAAACTTAATAACTGCACTGCAACTTTAGGGGCAGAATTTCACTCCTTACGGAGGATTTTTTTGGTTTTTTGGCGCAAATAAATATTTCATTCTCACTGTGTTTTTCGATGGGTTTTCATGACCGGTTACACCGGCATAAAACTTTTCAGAATGTGTTACTATAAAGACCTTTGTCAGAGGAATGTTTGTATCATTGTGTATATTTTTAACCGTGATCCACTTAGGAGAATTAAATGCTAATCAAATGGCTTTGTTTCGCAGGGTATGTAGTTTGTTAATGTGTTTGTGAGCTGCGTATCCCCAAATGGGAGCAGCGTAAGTAAAGCTTGCCCTTATGGTTGTCTTGTAAAGGAGTAATTTATTGTCTGTTGATGATCGACTATTTCTACCTAGCATGGGGTAGAAAGCGGCAATTGCCTTATTAGCTGATTTTATTTTTTCGTTTATGTGTATTTCCCACGTTAATTTAGAATCTAGTATTAATCCTAGGTATTCAACTGATTTTTTCCATGGGACCTTTTCTCCAAACAGTATTATGTTAGAAGGGCGTTTAGCGATTCTTCATGAAAAGACGGTAGCCATGCTTTTTGTATTGTTAATTGAAATTCGACATTTAATTTTATGAAGTTACGTATTAACCCATAAATATTTGAGTCTTGATGTAAATTGCACAAGAGATGTAGTCTTGGTTACAAACTATATAACATACGTTTAGAGTAAGCTGAATGATAAAGAAATGAGATCTCCGAGGTATATGTGTGGTAAAACTGTATGACCGTTTTAAAAATGAGAAGATCCGGAAATAATGCAAGGCTGATGTAAACGTAATGATTAAAATTCAGAAAGGGACGCTTAGGTGGTTTTGGCATGTAACTTTGGTGAACGAAGAACGAGGAGTTAATGGTAAAGGCAATCAGGGAAGCCCAAGACATAGCACGATCATGTAAATTTAATACTTGAGTCGGGTCATGTAAAGAGTTAACAGATAAGAATAACATAAGAGTGTATATGAGACGTCATATGAATATGAATGAAGCAAAGAGTATGTGCCGATACAGAGTGTGTTGTGTGGCAGCCTTTCCTCGCTGCATTCTCCTGCTTCGACTGAACCGGCAGAGTTTTTCAGGATACCCGCACTCTGAGAATTTTATACTTTCTGGTCCGCAGTGGGCTGGAAAGTGGTTCGGTTATCTGGAATCCTTATAAGGTGGGGTCCTCCCTCAAGTTGGAGAAGGTTCAGTCTGAGATTTCTCTCACGAAGAGGTGCGGCTACTATCCGTGGCTCTACCCTACGTATTTTTTTTAGTGAATAATTACGTCCCAGTTGACAAGAACTAGCCTAAACCCTTACATATAGAAAGAAAGGTTCTTAGATTAAATGTACTTGAATAATTAGAAATTAATAAACGAACAAATGATCCTATTATAATATTAATTAATAAACTGACGAAAATTATTTATTCACCACTTCTCAGTATGTTCACATTATCAAAACAAAATTACACATGTAAATAAACTTCACAGATTAAAAAAATGTTATTATTTTCTAACTAAATCGATATTTCCTGTAATAAATCATTATTTTTAAAAATTAGAATTGGGTGGGAGTAAATAAAATCATATAAGCAAGTCATCACAATGCGGATTATTCGCAGTTTGAAAATGGACTTAAACGCCAAAACAGCTGTCACAATAATAAAAAAACTAAAAATACTTGCAGAACTCAATAATAACATTATTAAATTAGATTTTCATTATTTTTTTTTAATTAAATGGAGTTCTACGAATTAAACACAAAAACAATTAATACTACCCTACGTACTTTTTTCTGGGTATGCTCGGACTATCTTGGACAGAGTCGTCATAGATCATTCTAATTCCCTACCTGTAAGACCAACCTGCCAATGATTGTGCTAGTGGGGAGGAGTATTTTGCTCCTGAACCAAATATGTCCGATTTACGTCAGTGAGGAGAGATTCACAAGGGAAATCCTATTGATTCTCGGAAGAAACTCTCATCATTGATGCGGTCTTCACCTCGGCCTTTTTATTCCCTTCCTGTAAGACCAACCCGCCAATGATTGTGCTAGTGGGGAGGAGTATTTGGCTCCTGAACCAATTCTGTCCGATTTACGTCAGTGAGGAGAGATTCACAAGAGAAATCCTATTGATTCTCGGAAGAAACTCTCATCATTGATGCGGTCTTCACCTCGGCCTTTTTATTCTACGCACTTTAAATATTTTTAAACCTCTCCACTTTTTTGCAAATATTAAGTACATGTAATTTTTTAAACGTATTTAATTTTTGAGTTTATAATATATAAGAAATTGCGTAAATATATTATTTTTTATTGTTATAAATGTAATATTATTATTATTGTTCAAGCTTACGTGTTTTTTTTTGCACATTTCCCTGAGCGCAGTAACCTTACGAACTTTATTTATTTATTTAACTTAAAATATAACACATGTACATTGGTTACATACAAGTATATTCTAATATGAACATAATATCTACACACAAACATTTTTACAATTAACACTCAATAAACAATTAAGAATTACAAAACAAGCTTCACAAATTACGATATCAACAATTGCATTCACCTATTTCGTCATTTCCTTCTTAAATTTCAACATATTCATCTTCTTTTATATTGGTCGGTATTTCATAGATCTATATAGTAATGCGTTTTGTTTTATTTCGAAAGGGAAGTCTTATTTCTTTTCTAGTAGAGTGGTTATGTCTTTGTTGATGTTTATTAATGTTTGTCAAGAATTCAGAATTTTGTTGGCCGTTAAACATTTTAAACGGAAAAACTATTTTAGACAGTATGTTTATATCCCTTAGCTTTTTTTTAAACTTTGGAATATTTGTTTCGTCTTGAAATTATTCGCATGGCTTTGTTTTGCAAAACTGTTTTCTAAAATCTTTCTCCTTTGACAGGAACAAAATACTGCTACAATAATGAATATCGGGAACAATGATTGCATTGTAATTATATATTGTAGTTTTACAGGATTTTGCACTTATTGTCTTTTTATCCTCCCGAGCAGTGAGACTTTTTTGGCGATTTTCTTTAGAACATATATTTAGAGAAAGAGCCAGTCTGAAATCTAATATAACACCCAAATATTTTATAATATTTGGGTGAAATAGCGGATTCCATTGCTAAGGAAGCCACTGTTCACGGTCCGCTAAATGGTATTCCTGTTCCAGTTAGAGATTATTTCCCTATTCTAAAAAGTAAATACAAACTCCAATGGTCCTCTGAATGAAAAATAGCTTCTCTAACAAAAGGTCATCAGTACTCATTAATACAACCGTTTATTCCTGTCAAGCCCTGGTTTCATAAATACACTTGCATGCCAAAAAATATATTTCCTCCATAACTCGAATGAGACTAGGTCACACTTCTTGTCTTAGTCATCTCGCCAGATTCCATATAGTCAGCTCGCCTTACTGTGATTGTGGGTCAGAGGACACTCTGGACCATAATTTCTTTGAATGTCCTATCAATGACCAATTTCCAAATTTTATGCATGAATTGGTAAAACTTAAAATTGATCTCCCTACCAGTATTCCCTGCCTTCTAAGTCTCAACTCCCCCCAAATTAACAATTTATTAGCAAAATACATTTATAAAAATGGCATTAAAATTTAAGTCATTGGGGATTAAGAACACATTAATTTACACTGTTTAACTTATCTAACTTATCTGCTTCAATTTTATTTGCCCAAATATTATATCTTGTTTAAAAGTAACTAATTTTAAGAACAATCTGTACAATTAAAATCTAACTGATTATACATGGCCGAGATCGCCCTTAATGGGTGAAAGCCAATAAAAAAAAAAAATTATTTCGGATACTTACTTAAAAATTTCTCCATGCATCATTATCAAATGAGTATAAAAAAATAATCGTGCAGTCAATAATTAGTGCAATATTTAAATGAACTTCCATTTACAAACCGCCCACAGAACGTAAAGAAGTAGGCTTCCGCGGCGCAGTCCTAAATGGCTGGGGTAGGTTAGTGGGAGAGGGTGAGGTTACTCTGAAGGTCGACTTTCTTTGGCACGAATCACATCCCTTCACAAAAGGGGGTTCAAAGCGAAAAGGAGCATAACATCTAAAATGGAAAATTACGTTTGAGAAATGTTCACTTCTTTGCGATGTTTTGATTTAGGTAAGCTTATTTCGGCGATTCAATAAATGCTAATATTAAGTTCAATTTACTCCTGTGTTTGTTGCGTTGATAATCCTATGATAACGAACTTTATTCTATTAACCTTTTGGGTAATAGGTTTTGTTTTATTTTTACACAATGAGTTATTTTCACAAACTGCAAGTTCCGTTAAAAATGTGTGAAAGATTTAAAGTTTGTTTTTCTGCTTCTGGTACTACACTAAAAATATTTCTATTTTTAAAACTGATTGTTGAAATGTTTCATTTAATATTTTCATTCAAAATTATTGATTTTAAAGACGATCTAAAACTGCACATTTCAAAACGGTTCAAACTTGCTAAAACATCATTATTATTTAGTTTTGTGCATAACAGACTGCGTGTATTTACTATACATATACAAAACAACAAACAAAAATACATTACGTGACATATATTAATGAACAAGTGTCTTGAAACTTCGAACGTTTATGTTAAAGATTATTTATCAGCAACATACCCCGTATCATGCTGTGCTGAACCAACATGTCTGTTCTGCCATGTGGTATGCATAGTATGAGATCGTGGTTCCGCCCCTGGAAGTAGATATTTGGTACAAATAACTTATAGCACTCGAGGAGGTATGGACTTTATATCAAATTGTTTATGGAAGGGCCCCACTCCTGGGTTGGAGACTTTGGTAGCGCGTCTCAGAGAGCAAATCTCCATGATGCATAAAATGCGGGTACTCGTCTTGCATTCTCATATGTGTAAATAACGCCGCTGTCTGGAAAGACGACTGTCACCGACGTTGGTCAGCGTGACGTCAAAAACGCCATATCACGAACAAATCGAACATGTCGTTTTAGCGGCAAATCAAAAATTACACACTTTATAATCGTTTATAAAAGTTAATTCGTACTCAAAAAATAAAATAAAAATGCCATCATTATCGTAATTATTCCGACAATAAAACGAATAAATTCTGATGACTAAGGAGCGGAAAAAATAAAAGAAATGAGCATTTAAATTCACTAAAACCTGACAAAAATGCAAAAATTTGGAAAATGTTGGATTCACTCGACTAATTATTTCTAATTTTGAAACTGTCAATTCATGGTGGAATTCCATATTAAAATGAATTCCTTTTGATTAAAAAACCTTTGTATCTTTTTTCCACTTATTTATTTTCGACCGGACCGGTTTCACCCTATCACGGGCATCCTCAGACTGGTACAAATCTATGGTATATATAGCATGGATGTCGGGAGTGAGTTCCCTGCTATTGTTTTAATTGTTTGAAATTTATTTTATTGCTGACGGTACTGTTTATTGTTTTTTTAGAAACTACTTTCGGGATGCATTAGGCAATTGAATTCTGGAAGAAGGAGATAATAATGCATTAATATAAATAAAATAAACTGGTTTAAAACAGCAAACAAAAAAATTTCGTTTAAATTAGAATTATTATTATTAATTCTTATTATTAGCGTCCCTGAGGTGATTTTTCACAAAAGCGGCGCTATAGAAATGGTCCGATTATTATTATTATGATCACTTTCGAAACATATTGATACGTATATATTAATAAAGTGGTGATTACAAAGTAATTTTTGATTCATTTATTAATAATACTAATACTCAGAATGTGAAAGAGGTTAGTTTTGTTTTTTGTTTTATTTATTTTATTTTAGTTATTCGTACATTGAAGTTTACAAAATAATTAATTATAATATTACAGATAGATAATGATAATTTAAATACTAATGTTTTTTTTCTTGTTTAACGTAATGTGTTTTTTACAATCTATTTTAAATTTATTAATTGTTTCACTTTCGACTGGGTCCGGTAGAGCATTATAGCATTTCATACCTTTATAAAATATACTATTTTGCGTATTGGCTTTGTTCTTTTTCGGTAGCCTAATATCCTTACACGTTCTTGTATTATGTCTGTAAAATGTCCATGTTGGAGAAATATATTGGTAACAAGTTGTTTCTGATTTTATGTACTCGTATAAAAATCAATGTCACGTTCAATGTCAGCATTTGTTTTACTGTAAGCCAATTTAATTCCTCTAACATTTTAGCTACTTGTGAATATCTATTTCGCTTTAATATTATTCTCATTGCTCTATTTTGGAGAATTTGTAATTGGTTCTGTCCTCTGTCGTTATACAAGTAAAATATCGTTGAGCAGTAGTTAAAATGTGGAGCAATAATAGAGTTGTTAATTGTAAGTGTCGTCTTTCTGGACATTTTTTGACGTATTCTTCCCAAAAAATAAATCTTCTTCCTAATTTTCTTTTTGACATGTTTATTAAATTTTTAAAAAATTAAATGGAGTTCTACGAATTAAACACAAAAACAATTAATGTTTAATAAAATTATGTTCTCTATCTAATATAACTCTTAAGTACTTCATATCATTTACATTTTCTATAATTTCAACATTAATTTTTATTCTACTTTCGCTGCATATCTTCTTATGTCCAATTATCATATATTTTGTTTTTTTTTGTATTCAATTTTAGTTTGTTTATTTTTAGCCATCTTGATACATTTTCTAGTTCATTATTCAAAATATTGATTATTTACTCATAATTATCTCCAATTATGTATATAAGTGTATCATCGGCAAATAATCGAACTTTTCACTTTGAAAATATTTTTACCATGTCATTAATATAAATAATGAACATTAAAGGACCGAGGACTAATCCCTGCGGTACTCCTAAGTTATTCTCCATTGGTTTTGAGAATTCATTTTTTACTTTTGTTATTTGTTTTCGTTCTTTCATATATTCTACTATTAATTTTATAGTTACATCTGAGAAACCAATTTCTTTAAGCTTTTTTATCAGTATTTATTTCTCTGCCAAATTTCAAATTTCTCTGTTTCAAATGCCCATTGAAAATCCAAAAATATTGCTTAGATAAAATTGTTATAATCTATTCCTTCCTTCCATTCTTCAACCACTACGGTTAATGCTGTTTTACCAGAGTTATTGGATCTGAAACCAGATTGTTCTTGGTATAAAATAATTTGTTTATCTAAGTAATGCAAAATTTGCTCTTTTATTATCACTTCAAGTATTTGTTCATATTTTGGTAATGTATTGATGGGGCGAAATTAGTCACATTTTCTAGTATTTTTACCTTTTGGAATAGGTATAATAGTAGATAATTTCCATGACTATGTAAATTTTCCTTCTTCAATTGTCTCATTTATAATACTTAATAGTGTAGGTCCAATTACCGGAAGAGAATCTCTGATTATACTTATAGTTAATCCATCTGAACTGTTCTTTGATTTAATTTGGTTTAAGATTTTTAACAAATATTCTGCATTTATTTTTTTGAGGATCAATAATTCTTCTTTGACGGAAGTTTCATTTGTGGGATTACTAGCAATGTTGGTTGGGCATCAGTTTTTTAATTTGAATGATGCTTTCAGTAAAATATTTATTAAAGTTATTAGCTATGTTATCTTCATTAATATCTATTGGGAAGTTTACTGTTCTTATATCATTTATATTTTCGCCATGTATAAATTCTTTTATGCTTTTCCAAATTTTTTTGGGGTCCCCTTCATCTTAGTTTATTTTATTTTTTTATCTACTCATTGTGTGTTATTTTTATGTTTTTAGAGTATTTTTTTCTGGCTTTTTTGTAATTAGCCCAATCCACAGTATTATTAGTAAGAAGTGCTCTTTTGTAAACTGTGTCTCTTTGGTGCTGCATTGTCCTTAGTTCCTTTGTGTACCATTTATTATTGTTTCCTTTAGTTACGGTCTGTTCTGGAACTATTTCATCGATAGATTTTTTAAAGGTTAATATCATCTGTTCAGCTTTTTTGTTATATTCCATTTGATTTATTTCGTTCCAATTTGTAGTCTGTAAGACCCGAATGTAATTTTCTATGTTATATTTATATTATTTTTTTAATGTGATCATTTGTGTTTATTTATTGCGGTTATCTTTTTCTCTTTCATTTGTTCGAATTTGTATAATATTGTGGTCAGTTATTTTTGGATTATCTAATACATTCACATTTATATTGAATTTATTTGAGATAACTAGGTCAATCAATATTTTGGATGTATCAGTAATTCGTGTAAAATCTGTAACTAATTGTTTCATCCGTGCAGCTTGAATTATAGATGTCAGTCTGTTTGTGTATATATCTGATTTTGCTGTAATATATATATTGAAATCTCTAACTATAATGTTGATAGCTTCATCTTGTAAATTTTCCGTGCACCATCTTTGAAAATATGTTAAAAAGTCGCACTTACTTGCGTTTGGCGATCTGTAAATAATAGTATATACACCATTCTTGATTCCTGATTTAATGGTAATGGCTAAGATCCAACAATTTTTTTTCTCGATCTGGTGATTCGATATTACTTCATATGGAACATTATTATTTAGTAGAATCATCACTCCTCCTGTATGTCTACTATGCGAATCGCAACGGATGGTATTGTAATTTACAAATTTAATTTCACTACTTTGAATATCTTCAGTCACATGGGTTTCACTCAACATAATCATAAAAGGTTTCTTATCTTCTAAAAACATTTGTATCTCTTCATAATGCGCAATGATGCTCTGTATATTTAGGTATATAATTTGGTTTATTTCATAATTTTTTTTTTATATAAAAAAGAGATAATGCTTATCTTAGCTTCGAGTTTCCTTATAAAAATTGGACATGCCTTACTCATTGCAGAATGATTAAAATTTAGTTTTAGCCCCAATCTGTTGTTCGTCATTATGCAATTTATGGACTGCATGTCGTCCACTCCCGTGCAATCTTTTCTTTTACATCGTGCTGTTTTGCACATTTAGGGCAGGATTTTAGATTTATGCGTTCTATTGCCTTATGATTAAAACCGTTACATTTATAATATCTCATAATAATTAATTGTCAAATGCACGGCATCTGTCCCATCCAATATTTATTTTTTCTTCCTTTAGCATCCTGTGGTATGTTTTTCCGTCGACGTCAACACAAATTGTGTTATTTGTTTGGTTTCGTAAATTTTTTGTTTCATTTATATGTGTTACCTTTATTTTAGAGTTTTGTTCACAAATAAACTCATTTTGAGTTTTCATTTTCATTTCTATGTCCTCAAAGTGTATTTTTTAGTTAATCCGACAATTTTGACTGAAGTTTTTTTTTCTTGTGGGATTTTGACATCGCAATTGCAATTATAGTGCAATTCCACAGATCTTATGGGGAGAGAAATACATACATGCAAGTAAATAAGTTGAACACGTTAATGATATGATCGCTTCATTAACAAAGAACGTCTATATTTGGATCAGCCGAGTTTCCCTCGAGAAGTAGCAGACTAGTTTCTTCGTTAAGAATCACTTTCCGGGAAAGTGTTGGAATGTAATCCAATGAAGAGTGCTTGATTACTGTGTTTGTTTCACCGTTAGGTTTTCATTTTGAATACTATTTTATATTTTCCAGATTCGAGAAAAGAAAAAGATTGTAACATTTTGTTCATTTAAGAAATTTTATCTATTTTAATCTTAAACCGAGATACCACTTTTATCGACGTCACCTATCATTCTACATCGAAAATCCTTAGAGTAATACTTTACTCGAAATATGTGTGTATTTTTAATTACAAGCATCGTCAATTGTAAAACAAACTGACATCGAATACCCGAAGTACGTAGTTAGAGAGTGGAGACCGCGGCTGCTTCAACTGATTCCGGTATTGTTTGACAACAGTCGACAGCTTAGCAAACACAAGTTGACACAACTATTTCCAACTTGGAAAATATATCGTCACGATAAACCGTTCTACCTTTGAGCGATTCCCGTACCTCACTATTGGTGCTACTTATTCATTCTTACGGACAAGTTTTCAGAAAATAAAAATGTTTTATGATCATCTTTTTTTTTATAACCAAATAACAAATAATGATATCCTCACTAGGATTTTGCGTGTTGCGGATTTCATTCACAAAATATGAAATCACATTACATTAAATTGATGTACTTAATGAAAAAAAAATTGTAAAGTGACATGTTTTAAGTGCAGTTGAGTGGTTTCGGTGTTAGCCTGTATTTTGTGTTAATGTGTTTTCTATTTCAGATTATTATAACGTATTATAACGTATCCAGTATTTCATTTGGTTTTTAAATTTATTATGGCTGTTGTGACTCTTGAAGGACAGGGGAATTTCGTGTTAGAGTTTAGTACCATAGTATAAGAAGTTTTTTTGTCCAAATGTTTGTTGTATGTACGAGTATTTTGGAGTTTGAGTGTTTCTCATATATGAGATTGTTTTGTTATTTCTTGATGTTTTTTTTAAATATTTTTATGAATGTAAAGTAGTATTGTTTAAGAGTATAATTTTTTTAATGATATAATGTTAAGTGTGTTGAAGATTTCGTCAGTGCTAGCTCTGACAGGGACTTTAAGTATAATATTCATGTTGGCTTTTTGTTTTTTAAATTATATATTCAATAAATTACAGGTTCGTGATCCTTTTCATACGTTTTAATTTTTTTTTAAATTATTTACTTTGCTGATTACATTCGAGGCAGAGACGAAATAATGAAGATATTTTGCACGTTTAAAGTAATAAGGTTACAAGTTAGTTAAGCACATTTTTTTTTTTCTCTAGACTATAATTATATTTAAGATTTCATAATAATAATTACATTTTACAAGAGTAACATTTCTTGGAAGGATTCTTTATATCAAATCATTGCGATATCTGCCCCTGTGTACTGGAGATCGCCCTAACTCGGTTAGTGTTTCCTAACAGAGATTAGTAACGTGTCTTTTTGGGACAAAACTCAACACCATGTTGCACAAAAAATTTTGATCAGAAAAATACATACATTTTGCATTATTATCCCAATTTCATATAAATACATACATTTTGCATTATTATCCCAATTTCATATAAATACATACATTTTGCATTATTATCGCAATTTCATATAAATACATACATTTTGTATTATTATCCCAATTTCATATAAATACATACATTTTGCATTATTATCCCAATTTCATATAAATACATACATTTTGCATTATTATCGCAATTTCATATAAATACATACATTTTGTATTATTATCCCAATTTCATATAAATAGATACATTTTGCATTATTATCCCAATTTCATATAAATACATACATTTTGCATTATTATCGCAATTTCATATAAATACATACATTTTGCATTATTATCCCAATTTCATATAAATACATACATTTTGCATTATTATCCCAATTTCATATAAATACATACATTTTGCATTATTATCGCAATTTCATATAAATACATACATTTTGTATTATTATCCCAATTTCATATAAATACATACATTTTGCATTATTATCCCAATTTCATATAAATACATACATTTTGCATTATTATCGCAATTTCATATAAATACATACATTTTGTATTATTATCCCAATTTCATATAAATAGATACATTTTGCATTATTATCCCAATTTCATATAAATACATACATTTTGCATTATTATCGCAATTTCATATAAATACATACATTTTGCATTATTATCCCAATTTCATACAAATACATACATTTTGCATTATTATCGCAATTTCATATAAATACATACATTTTGTATTATTATCCCAATTTCATATAAATACATACATTTTGTATTATTATCCCAATTTCATATAAAGACATACATTTTGTATTATTATCCCAATTTCATATAAATACATACATTTTGCATTATTATCCTAATTTCATATAAATACATACATTTTGCATTATTATCCCAATTTCATATAAATGGAATGAAAGTCATTTGTCTCTCGAACATTTTGGTTTTTAGAGAAATTAATAAAATTTGCCTTATTTTGCTTTTTTGCTCATTAATAAGCGATCCGTGCTTTGTATTTTTAATAGAAGAATAATTCTGCGTTTTATTGAAATCTTGAATCTGCCACTGCACTCGACGGTCAGAAAGGAGCGTATTTCTGCTGCAAATAAAGATCGCTGATTCAGCTAGTGGCGATTTTCCTTTGTACGCAATTCAAAAAATACAATACAAAAAGTCCCGATAAAGCACTTTTTGTAGTTTTTCTAACGGGAGCTTGTTATTCGAAACTCAACAAAAGTTAAGATGAAAGACTGCGCTGCCTGTTTCATACATAACTTAATTTTGGATTTGAGGCGAAAATACCCATCCAAACTGAAAGATTTTTTTTAAAATAAAAAATGTTTTTGTTTTAAGCCACTTTATTTTTATACATATTTATGCATTCAATGCATTTGAATGCATAAATATGTATAAAAATAAAGTGGCTTAAAACAAAAACATTTTTTATTTAAATTATAATGTCAAGCCACAAAGTGATTGCTTCCTTCGATAAATGAAAGATTTTTGTTTATTTTTTTATTAAATGTTTAGTAAATATCTAGCATTTATTAAATGTTTAGTAAATATCACACATTTATTAAATGTGTAGTAAATATCTAGAATTTATTAAATGTTTAGTAAATATCTAGATTTTATTAAATGTTTAGTAAATATCTAGATTTTATTAAATGTTTAGTAAATATCTAGCATTTATTAAATGTTTAGTAAATATCTAGCATTTATTAAATAAAAACACAAGAAACAAGCTTAAAGCATAAATATTTCTGAACAATCTTATTCAAACAAATATTCTACAAAAAAATGAAATAAACGACAACAATAAAATATACATAAAAGAATATTTAATACAAATAGCTTCTTTCAGCTAGTCAGGCTTTCAATGTATTTATTAACTCTTTAGTTGTATTCAGATGAAGACGTGGCACGATCAAGTGAATCAAATTCTTGAGTTGGGCCATGTCAGAAGTCGGAATAACAGAAGAGAATGTATGAGACGTTGTATGAAAGTGAATGAAGCAAGAAGTGTATGCCAAGATCGAGTTGTCTGGCGGTCCGTCCTCTCTGCCTACCCCTTCGGGGAAACGGCGTGATGGTTAGTTAGTTAGTTAGTTGTATTTTATTTTATTTTTAACCTACTCGTATTTGAACAGCTAGGAATCATGTGATCTAAAGTTCTTCGTACATATTTGTTTTATGCTTATGAACCATTAATCCTTCATTAAAATTATATGTAGGGTTAACAGTCCCAACTCCTCCCAAGCGTCTGGAGTAAGTGAGACTATGGCATTTCCAATTGGGGAATGTTGTGAGGCTGAAGGTATTGTGGAGAAAAGGAGAAGGGGACGAGGAAGGTGGGGAAATACCTGGCTATTCAGATCTGGTCACCAAACATGGCTAAAAGCCATTTCAAGCAACATTTCAATTCTGAATGGTGGTCTTTCACCAGGGCGATACTGAGAGTATCTTCCACTCTGGAACGTGCTCAAATATAGTATATATTACTTTTAAATTAATTAATTGTGAAACAGCACAAATTAATTAAATAAAATTTACTTGCGCACGCCGGGATTTGAACCCGCGACATTGATGTACCGAAATATAATTTTGTACCGCGATATGTATCTTACTGACAGAATTTTGAGACCATGATAAAAGTGTGTATAATTATGTCCACGTTCTTATAAACTTTTATGAGCTAATAATTTAATCAATGAATTTTGCACTGATTGAACATGATTGATGCTTGTTTTAGAGGAAAGTCTGTAATTCCATAACTTACAACAGACTTCGCTAATGATAAATAAATTTTTCGAAATGTTCGGATTAGAACAAAGAATTTGAATTTTAAGTAATCTACTAACAATTCATCTTTGTCGTAATTTAATTTTACATTATCAATTTTAACTTTTTTTTTTTAATTTCCAAGGTTTCTAAGTTTTCTATTAGAATACCCGATAGAAATAAAAGACCGATGTTGGATCGACTTGAACTGAAATTAATTTCTTTGTTGTAATTAAGTATAGCGTAATATATTAATTATACTATATAACAGCATAATTAATTAATTTCTTGTATTTTTTCGGCATTCACTATATAGCAATTTCTAGACATTTTGTTTGGAAGTTTCATTTATTATGTACTTTTGGTATTTTTGATCAAAATCAAATTTTTTGATAAAACTTCCAAACAAAATGTCTAATTAATTAAGAAACAATAAGAAACTCTAGTCCAAATTTTATTAACAATAATAACGTTCAAACTTAAATACAAGTATTTTTTTAAGTATTTTTATGTATTAAGTACGTTTTCATGGTTTCCATTTTTCAAAGCCCGCCTAAACCTTCCAAATCTATGGCCGGTCGGTTTTAATCAGTTTTGAGGTTAGAATGTCAAATGTCAAAATAAGGATGAGCTTTACCGTACATAATTTTATATTCAATTCATGTTAAACCATAACTAAACATGAGTAATAAAAGTATATGCCGTTTTAGCAAAGGATTATCAGTTTTTAATTCCACGCTTAAGTAGATTAGTTAATGTACCTCCATCCAATAATAATTTACACAAAGAATTAAATATAGTTAAACAGATTTCAATACATAACGGTTGTAGTGCTAAATTAATAAATAATATAACAAAGAAAAAGTTTAAGCAAAAAAAATATTAAATCTTATGTACATCCACAAATAACTGATGTTAATAAACAGTGGAGAAAAATATTGTTTTTAAATAATAATACCTCATATTTGATAATCAAAAACATCTCAAATACTATCCAACCAGCTTTTTATACTAATAATAAATTTAATAATATATTTTTTAAATAAAAAAGATAAAGATAATATTTTGAATAAGTCGGGGTATGCAAATTGATTTGTAATGATTGCAACTATTTTTACATGGGAAGAACTTCTAGAAATTTCAGTATTAGAGTAAAGGAACACCTGAGGTGTTTAAATAATAACAACTATTCTGAATTTTCAAGTCATATTTTAGAAACTAATCATTCGTTCGATTTTAATAAAGGTTTTAAAATTTTACATACAAATATAACCGTTTTACAATTAAATAAATTTTAAATTTTAGAAATAAGAAAAAGTATTAATAGCGATTTAAATTTAATACATAATAATTAAAATAGCTATCTCTTAAATTTATTTTCATATTAGTATAATTAATAATAATTTCTTTAAATTTTTTATGTAAATTTGTTATTCAGTGTTTTACAATTATTTTTTATTATTGTAGCATTTTTGATTAATTACTAACCTACTTTAATTAATGTTTGTTATATTTAAAATTTGTATAATCTTAAATTATTGTTGTAATTTTATATCATTTGTCTATACTTCAAATCATTTTTTAGTATTCATGTATTCCTGAGGATGACAGCATTGCTGTCGAAACACGTAGAGATATTTATTTATTTTTATGAAAGTGGGGTAAATAAAGTACATTTTTTAATTATTTAATTAACAATTATAAAGCTTAAAGTCACCCAAATTTCAAATCAAGACAATTGTGACATTTTATTAGGTCCGGTGGCGATTGAATCCGTGATCTAAATACCAAACCACGACGAAACGATAACTCCACTCCGGTTTGTGGGACACCTCATACCTTCACACCGTAGTGACAATAAGACATTATGTAATGTATAGTTACTTACCTATAAATGGTAAAAATAGGTAAGAAACATTCAAGAAAGCAGAAGTCAATCTAAACAGAATCAAAACACGTTACTTAATCTTACTAAAACCAAATTCGTCACTTTTAAAATAAACAATACTAAAAATTCAGGCATAAACCTTAACTTAAAAATTCAGAGTTTACAATATTTAAATTGTCAATGAAATTGTCTATCGTTGGAAAATGTTAACCACATAACGTATCTAGGCGTAAATATTGACCAAAATTTAAAATGGACAAACCACATTATCTATTTGAGTAACACAATTAAAAAATTAAGTTGATTTAAAAAAGAAAACAGGAATGTCCTCGGTACAAAAGATTTGGTTGAGATCTGCGTGGCTCTCTGCCAATCGCTATTAGAACATGGTATCATCGGATGGGGTAGTGCTAATGATTATATTCTTACTTACTAGAACACAGAAAGCCAACATAAAAATTATGCATTGTCATATGAAGCCGTAACCTCGTGATGTGACATTATAATTTAAAAAATAAAACAATAACTTTGTTTACATCACTTTTATTTATACTTTTGCCGACCGGGTTTCGCTACTACCGTAGCTTCTTCAGGGCAGTATACAAATAAACTATGAACTAAGATACACATGTGTTATAGATTGATAAAAACAGGAGAGTGGAGGGCCAAGGGTGGGAGATCAGCAGGTACCTGACCGGGAAGGGTGTGTACTTTGTTTATTGGGAATAATTTAAGAATTGGACTTTTATTTAAATTTATCTGATTATTTATGAGTCTACTATTAGTGTTTTTGGCTTTCCTAATTTCTAATGCTTCCAAGTTATCTAGTCGAATGCCTGTTCCATTTTTATGCAGTAAACTTGTGCCTGTATTTTTATTAAATGTGTGGTCTGTTTCTAAGAGATGGTCGTCAAATTCGGATAACCCATTATTATTTAGACATCTTAAGTCTGTTGTTATCAATCTATAACACATGTGTATCTTAGTTCACAGTTTAGTTATATACTGCCCTGAAGAAGCTACGTTAGTAGCGAAACCCGGGCGACAAAAGTATAAATAAAAGTGATATGAAGAAATTTATTGTTTTATTTTAAAAAATAAAAATTATACATAAATTCCCTGTAAGAACTAGCGCTAACGAAATCTGCAACAAAGTTAACATTAAATCATTAAAACAATTATACTCTAAAATACATACAACAAGGAACCACAAACATAATATTTGGACAAAAAAAACTTCATACTATGGTACTAAACTATAAAACAAAATTTCACTGTCCTTCAAAAATCACAACAACCATAATAAATTAAAAAATCAAATAAAACACTGAATATGTTAAATAGGAAGATCTGAAATAGAAAATATATTAACGCCAAATACAGACTAACACCGAAACCACCCAACTGCACTTAAAACAGACTAACACCGAAACCACCCAACTGCACTTAAAACAGACTAACACCGAAACCACCCAACTGCACTTAAAACAGACTAACACCGAAACCACCCAACTGCACTTAAAACAGACTAACACCGAAACCACCCAACTGCACTTAAAACAGACTAACACGGAAACCACCCAACTGCACTTAAAACAGACTAACACGGAAACCACCCAACTGCACTTAAAACAGACTAACACGGAAACCACCCAACTGCACTTAAAACACCTCACGATACTATTTTTTTTTTCATCAAACACATCAATTTAATATAATGTTTATTTATTTATTTCTTTATAAAATACATGATATTTAATGGAGACATTTACATGGAGTAGATACATTAGATCACCATACTAGTACTAGGCGGCTGTTTCATGGTGACCAATGGAGTATAGTTACTTTGTATGAAGTCTAGTGTAAACATATGTATTTATTATATTAATTATATTAACATGCTGACAATTGGAAAAATTATACAAGAAAGTAGAAGATAGAAAGGAGAAAAAGACATGCGTAAGGATTAGATCACAAAAATATATATTCTTTATTTTTATATGTGCAAGCACGCACACATGTGCACATAGGTAAACACATACATACACACGCAAACACATACGCATATAATATACACATATATGTACGCATATATACATATATGTACGCATGTATACACATATGTACACACGCATCCTTATGCATGTATTCATATACACACACATACACATGAACATACAAATGAACATACACATACTATATTAATAATATGTAATTTCATATTTTGCAAATGAGATCCTCAGCACGGGAAATTCCAGTAGGGCCATCTTTATTTGTTATTTTGTTATAAAAATATCGAAATATTCCATTAGATTGTGAATGAAATAGAATGAAAGGTTCTATTATTTGCAGGTTTTTTTTCCAGGGGGCAAAATATAGGTCAGGCGAAGATGTATTTTTTGTTACTTTATTACGACACGAAATGCGACAAAAGGAATGGTTCGCCACTCGTGGGCCGTGATTAATGGACTCGGTCCAAACGCTTAATTTATAACGCGAAATGATAATATCATTTGTTGGGATTTCATTCTTCCCGTGCGCCTCCGGAAAGCCGTTACGTGTTCCGTTATTTTAGTTGTTTTATTAACAACTTTTAATTATTGATTCGCAGATGGTCTACGAGTACATCACTCCCGAGAGCATTCGGGCCGTAAGCTCATTGTGCTAACTTCCATGTTACATCTTCTTCTTTTGCATTTAATTAAGTGCAGCCCAGTGCATTTAATTAAGTTCAAAAGAGTTTTCATTGGGTATTTGAGGATGGTTCATGCTAAGACCACATAATCGCCAAACGTCCCAACCCGCTTTCGGTTCGGAGTTGGGATGTTGGCCGATCGTATAGTGACTACAAATCGGGCAACTACACGATCGGCCGACGTTCCAACTACGAACTCCAAACTTGTATCGGACGTAATGGCAGACAGGCGAACTGTAATGGGCAGCTGATCCCGATCTACGAAGAGGTCTGGGAGGGAAGAAAACACAACCAGTGTTGATCTCTTGCAAAGGAGGAAAATACGCTGATGAAAAGTGCTTTTGCAACATTCGCAAATGTAATTCTGCACAAAAACCCAATTTATGCAGAATTATGAGTAGAGCTCTGGACCGTATCCGTGTGACGATGCTTGGTCTGGGTCCAGTGAGAGGCAGTAATCCGATGGTCCAGGTGAGGCGATGGTCAGAGAAAAACAAGGCGAGTAGAGCAGAAGTCGTAGTAGACCGGGCAGTCGAGAGAACAGAGCGTCTTGTCAAGCGGGCGGTTGTAATTTTAATCCTAGAAAAAATATTATTCAACAAAATTTGGAAAATAAAATCGACATTTGACTTATGATTTAATTAATATTAATATTTCCCTGCATTAATAGTTACGACAAAATTACGCTCAATCCGTACTTTTCGACGCACTTTGAAGGATGTAATATATACGTACGTCGCTCACAACAATGCTTTATAATTCTATGAAAAACTATAAATAGTATTTTTTTATAACCCTAAGGTGTCTTTTGCAGTATAATCGACCATAATTAATAGCTGTTGAAGTGTTGATAGATTATCATTTTTGGCTTAAGCAATATTTTTTTGAATTTGTATGGGGTAACTCCGAGTCCTGGAGAGCGCGTTATAATTTAGCACCGTAAAGGTGTTAAAGTCGCCTGCGAAACGTTTGGGATTCGGGACTTGCAGAGCTCCCTGCCTTGCCTCCTTATAAAATAGACATGCAAGTACAATACAACAATTATATTTGAAATACATGTATGTCAAAGATACTGTGGTAGAGGCGAACATGTCCGATTCAAAACTAGTGATACCATTTTAGCTAAAATCTATCCATCTATCGATGTTCATAAAAAAAACCAGTGAAATTTATAATATCATTGACGTAATTCGTTTCTCATTAGGTACTCATAATACTGGAAATAAACAATAGCTCTCCATGAAATAATAATTATCGGGAATGAATAAATCTCCCTTCCTTCGTTCCTTGAACTTGGCAATACAAAAAATCTTGTCACATGTTTTTGTCTTTCAAAATGTAAGAAAGATATGATGAATTTCGATTTTATATCCATAGCCGCTTGTCGATCGCTGTTGCGCCTATTTCTTTAGCTCCGTATTATATTTTTACGTACAGCCAGAGTTAGATTGCAGCACAAAAAATAAAACAACTAGTCCCGATTATATATCGGATTACATGCATTTCGCCATTGATCTGATATTTTTATGAAAACAGCGCTATACAATTTTACCAATTATGATTTTTTATTCGCATAATTTGCGTAATAAATATTTGGGCATTTATTTGGAGGTTAGTTACATATTTGAGTCTTTTTTCGTCCATATCAACATAGTTCAATCTTCCCAACAAGCCCTCCATTGATATGCTTGGTGTAACCTTAAGTGACCAGCTCAGGTATGGGGGCTCCATCGAAACCCGAGTAAAGTTAGCCTCTCAGAAGCTGGGCGTATTATACAGAGCCCGCAGATACTTTAATAGTACACAACTGCTGACCCTGTACAAATCGCAAGTTCGCCCCATTGTAGAATTTGGCAGCCACCTCTGGTCGGGGGTCCCAAAATATCTGAAAAAAAACCCTGAACTCTGTGCAGAAACGGGCGGTCCGTTTGATAGATTCGCCTATCTTAACAAATGGGTTGCTATCTTTGGAGCACAGACGTCGGGTGGGAATGCTGTCCTTGTTCTACCGGTATTTTAATGGAAGATGCTCCGAGGAACTAGCGTCATTGATCCCTTCGGCACCGGTGCATAGTCGGGAAACACGCCAAACGCGCGCCCAACATTTGCACACGGCTGACATTTGTCACATGAGAACGGGTCGCTTCTACGACTCGTTCTTGTGTTCAACAGCTCGGCTGTGGAATGATCTGCCGGCTTCTGTGTTTCCTCCATCCTATAACATGGGTCTCTTCAAGACCCAAGTTCACTCCTTCCTATCCTCTAAAAGATCCTCCACACAGCATTCCCAAAGATGATATAGGCCTTGAGGGAAATTATTTCCTCCTTAGTCTCCTGTGTGGAGTTACTATAAAAAAAAAAAAAAGTTCAGTCATGGTTTATTCTTCACGTACCACGTCTGTCGGGATCAACTACGAACTCATACTGGACGGCCAATATGTGGAGGGTAGTTCAAACGAGTTCGGCCAACTTGTTTGAAGGTTGGGCCAACCAGTGCGCCACCGGCCCGCTTTCACCGAACTCGAGCCAACATTGACCCAACTCGAACGAACTACCCCTCTACACGATCGCTCAAATGGTTGGATTGGAAGGTTGGGCGATCGTGTGGTCGTGACATCATGTTTCCTGGTTCCACGATATAGCTCCCCAGATACTTGTTTGCAATCAAAGTGGGATATTGGAACCTAATGCAAAAGGGTGCTCCGTCATTCTCTTCACATTTCATAATGCGGCTCTTGAGGTAGCAGTGTCCTGTTAATAATACCACATCTTAATATTAAAACCATTAAATTTTATGTATTTTCCCAATTAAAACATTTCGTATCTTCCTGTGTTAAATGTAATTGCATTTGTAGGCGACTAATGGGTGCATCCCATGTAACATTTGGATGTAATGTAAATAATGGCTGAGCTTATGTAAACAAAAATCAATAGGCTGGTTATGACAACCTTGAAACCACGATAAAATGGTCGAATTACTCTCAATCCATTAACTGATATATCTTAAAATCGTTAATGAATTCACCTACGAGTAGTTTGAATTCTATATTCGAAAGGTATGTTATTTTTATTTACTCTTTCGTTTCCCTATACCGATTCCTACTTCAATTTACACCCTGAATTACGTATAGACACCTCAGTTTCATTCTATTGCGAATATCTACGTTTGTGAAATAGAAAAAATCACTCTTCAACTATTCATTTGTTCCGCCTAATTAACACTTAGTTTTTCCGGAATTTTACTACACTATGAACCTCATCTTCATTTGTTTCATCTGTTGAAACCATGAATTTTCCAAGTATTCCCTCAAATTTTACCTTTTTTCACACGGACTTTACATGACGCGTTTTCTGTTCACAATTGGACTTAAACCCAATGTTTTCTGTCCAAAACCTAACAACATTTTCCAGTATTTTTTTCATGGTCTAGGTTTATCACCTATTAGTGATCTCTTATTAATGTGATCTCTTATTAATTATCTTATTAATACTCTCTATAAAATATCTTAATGATTGGCTGCCTCTGGATATTTGACCTCGGGAACATTTGTTTGTATTTTAGTTTAATGAACCTAACCCTTTCATGAGACCAACTTGGTGATAAATTATAATAGCTTTCTTTGTCTTGTCAAAACCATTGGTGTTTACATAAGGCACGCTCACCTAATTGGTTGTCTTAACTACCAAACTGGCCAATCAAATATATCGATCTCCTCCCCCTATTTCCCCACTATCTAGTGAGCTTTCTGTGAAACGTTTTCTCGAATCAATCACCTCCAATCTGCAATCATGAAAATTATGTAAATAAAAATATTATTTTCCATGCTAGGGTAGGAAAATGGTGTGGTTTAGACCCATTACACCATGGACCCCTCCAGGACTACTACCATCCACTGGACCCAATGAGAGCAAATTTGTGCAAAAGGATTTTGTACAAATTTGGAAGTTTTGCACTAAATTGAGTTTTGTGCAAATTCGAAAGTCGTCAATTTATCGGTATCGTTCCCCCTTCGCAAGGGAATGATAGGTTGTGTCCTCCTCCAGCCCTTCACCTGTATTTCATTACGTCTGCTACATATTATATCTTATTGATGCTAGCCTATTCTTTCAGAGTAGATCTGCATTCCATCACCAGTGTGCAGTCACCTTGGTTACTTTTCAGTACCGTTACAGCTGCCTGGCTATCGGAATATACGCTACTATATACCTATATCCAAGGTGTTTATTATTTGCACGAAGAGTTTTCACTTCAGATTGGAATACAGTGTGTTGCATTTCTAGTACATTTTTATTTAATGAACAACAACAAACATTATCTCGCAAAAATGATAATAAGAATGAAAAAGAATTGAAAGGTCGAAAACATATTAAAAAGGAGGTGTATAAACTATCTCCTTATTGTCACTTGTGCTGATGGTACACTGTTTTGGTATTTAATAAAGGGCATCATCACATTATCAGTATGATATTAATGGTAAAACTTTTTTTTAATTTTTTTAAATTGATTGTGTCATTGAAAATGTCTATTTCATTATCAGAGTAGTATATAGTAGAGGTGGGCGTTTCAGTTTTTTTTTAAAAATAACGGAAGCCGTTTCGGTTTCTCAAAATAAACGGTTACTTGAAACCGTTTAAAAAAAACGTACTAAAAAAAAGAAAATTTGAGAAACGTTTATATATTTATTAAAATTGTTTATATCTATCGTAAGTAGTTTCCCCAGAAATTCCAGACAAATTATTTTTTGACATTGCCGAACAGAATGCCCGTGTCCAAGGGATACAAAATTTAGCTTTCCGATGGGCAGTTCCTGCGCACTAAAAGTTAAAAACGAATTGTGTCAGATTAACGGCCTTCTGCACATAATCAAGAAGATACTATTATACATTACCTAATATGTTTCTGTATCCGTTTGTATTTAAGAAGACAAACAAAAATTTGTAGAGCGCCCTTGGGGTGATTTTTCACAAATACGGCGCTATACAAATCATCCAAATATTATTATTAAGTTAATAAAATACGGGGACGGGGTCGGGGTCTACTTCGGCAATAATAAAAAATAAACAAAAAAACGTATAAAAGTTCACAATTATGACAAAAAACCATCGGCCACTCACATGTCAATATAAATAACGAAATGCGTTTTCATATTAGATACCTACATCAGTTTCAATACGATATCCCTAAAATTAAATTAAGAGCTGGATAAAACTTTTGCGTATATCGGATAAATTAGTTGATATTTCACAATACCATTCAATTCGCGTCATATTTTCTCCTTAGGCGTTTTTCCCTTTAAGTAACTAAATCGGTCCATCTCATCCAGTCAATCCTAATTATTTCGGGTGGTAAATTTGAAAATAATAATTATTTTCATACTTTAAATTTACAACCATGGATGATGAGAATAATATCCTGGTCGTAGGCCGTTTGGTTAAAAATTGGCTTGGCTAGATACTTTGCTAGATGTATGGAAGTGAGGCATGGAACTGCTAGGATAAAAGTAGAATGAATGCTGTAGAAATCAGATCCCCGAGGCGTATGTGTGTAAAACTATGTTTGACCATGTGAAAAATGTTGAGATTCACAAAGAATGCGAGGCTGATATGAGCGAAATGAGTAAGATTAAGAAAGAGACGCTTAGACGGTTTGGCCTAGCACGATCAAGTGATCCAAAGTCGGGCCATGTCAAGAGTCAAAATAACAAGAGAGTATGTATGAGACGATGTATGAATATAAATGAAGCAAGAAGTGTGTTCCAAGACTGAGTTGTTTGACGGTCCGTCCTCTCTGCGTACTCCTGCGGAGAATCGGCGTGATGGTTGGTTAGTTAGATTCGTACTTATCCGAATAAAGCTGTTGAAAATAAAACAGCAAATATTCTTATTATAAGATTCTTCCTAGAAGTCGATTCCCATGAAATTTTAGTCAAAAAGTAGCTCCCAAACTCAAAAATGTTGGGAACCCTTTAATCGTACTATTATCGGTGAATGCCTGCTGCGAAATCGTTCATTTGCAACGGATTACGGCGATCATCGCATTTAGTATTTCGTTTATTCGAAAGCGTTATTAAACCGTTTCGCGTGAAAGCGTTATTAAAAAAGCGTTTCGCGCTTTGGCGTTTAATGAAAACTTTGGTGAATCGCGTTCTGCGTTGCGGGCGGGCGTTACAATTTTTACACCGTTTATATAAAACGGTTTACGATGAATCGCGTTCTGCGTTGCGGGCGGGCATTACATTTTTTATAGCGTTTATTTAAAACGTGTTACGACGGATCGCGTACGGCTTTGCGGGCGGGGGTTTAATGTTTTCCTAAGCGTTTATTTTAAAGGTGTTGCGGCGGGCATTTAATTTTTTCGAAACGGTTGCAACCATTTCCGAACTTAAACGCTTTCGAAAAAACGGTTTGTCGTTTTTTTTTACTCACCTCTAGTGTATAGTATTGTAATTTCTTAATATTCGTGGTAAAGGAGAGAAATATCCCGTATTTGCGTGATAGGCTTTACTATAATAAAATAACTTTTATCCCCCTTGTTGGTGTATTAATGTTGATTTATGATGAAATGTTTGGTGCATCGATTAATTCATTCATAATTTTGTACAAAAAGAATATGTCAGAAAGTTTACGTCTCACTGACAGAGTTTGTGGTTTATAGTTATACATGCAACATGACATGCGTTAGGAGTTAGGGGAATGGTTTTCCATTCGTGGCTGCGATTAATGTTCTCGATCGAAATACTGCATTTAAAAAGTTAAATAATACTATTATGCTTTCATCTCTCTCAGCCGCCTCTGGAAAACCGTCAAGTGTTTCGTTATTTTAGTTGTTTTTGTTACTTATTGTACTTGGATAATTAGGCCATGCTTTGATTGATGACCGACGGCCTGTGTTAATTGTGTGAATTGTGTGGATTCTGTGAATTGTGTGAATTATGTGAATTAGGATGTAAGAAAGTTTGTCAAATCGAATCAAATTCACAAACTTCTAAAATATGTTAAAGTAAATTAGTTTTTCCTGTTATTTATGGCAATTTCATTTTCTAATTTCTCCCGCGGCCATTTAGTTCAACTTTAAGGCAGAAATTATTACCTAATTTAGGAAAAGTTTTGGAGGGCGGAATGATGGAATTCTTCAGAGGAAAATGTATTTCGAATCAATTATCTGAAAACACAATTTTTTACTATTTTTATCTTTAAAAAATATTATGTACAAATTAAAAACGTTTCCTTTATAACATCTCTGTGTCATGCATTTCTACATTATTATACATATATATAATAAATAAATAATGAATGTATTCTGGATGTGCTGATGTTGATATGTATATATTAATAAAGTGGTGATTAGAAAGTAATTAAGTAAGAGTGTTAGTATGTATATCACGTTCCAACTACAGTTTGCATTCCCGAATTCAACGCTTACACAGTCTCGGTAACAAGTACTTAAATGATATGAATGTATTTGACAATAATCTAAACTTGGTAAATTTCAAAAAAAGTATGAACGTATTATTTCTACCTAGTTTACAAATTATTGTTAACTACAACTTTTTACATTATTTACTTATTTGTTATTAATGTTAATATTGACTTTGTCGATGGTATATTATTTTTATTTGCTATATATATCTGTATATTTTTAGTTTTGGTGCAATTATTTTTTTGCTTATTTCAAGTAAAATTAACTTTTGTGTGTGTTTTCTATTTTTTTTTCTGATTTAATAATTATATACTTATATGTAAAGGCCTTCAGGCCATGTAAATAAAAATACAAAATAAAATCTACTAGCTATCCTATACCCGATGTGCTCGGGGTTATAGAAGGTTTAGAGTAAAGTTTTGAGGTTGTGAATTCTAATAAACTGTGTTTGGAAATATTTGTTTGTGAAGAAATGAAAAAATTTTTTTTACGTGAACTCAACACAGGAGGCCCTTAAGAAATTAATTTCCCTCGGGGCCTATGTCATCCTTTGGGATGCTGTATGGGGGGTATTTTATTGGAAATAAGAAGAGGAAGTTCTGGGAAGGAAAGTGGGATAAGGAGTGGTAAGAATTTGGGGGTCACTGCGTCCAGGAGTGACGGACGTATTGATCCACCCTTCCCACTGCGGTGCAAGGAGATGGGTTGAGAGGGTCTGGCTGGAGAGGTCAAAAGTTCTCCTTCAACCGGTCTGCTGCGATCTGACCGATCACGTAAACGGTGAGCAGACTAATCCGCCGCCAAGAACTAGACAAACCTCACCCCATGAACCCGGGCATTCCTAGTCACCAAATGTAGCAAACCACTTGGATGCACTTTGGCAAAGTTGTTGATTACATAAATGGTTCGCGGGACGGCGGTATTCATACTCACCTCCCAAATTGAGTTTGACGAAGTTGTTGGTTACATAAATGGTTCCCAGGACGACGGTATTCATAATCGCCTCCCAAATTGAGTTTGACGAAGTTGTTGGCTACATAAATAGTTCCCGGGACGACGGTATTCATACTCGCCTCCCAAATTGAGTTTGACGAAGTTGTTGGTTACATAAATGGTTCGCGGGACGGCGGTATTCATACTCGCCTCCCAAATTGAGTTTGACGAAGTTGTTGGTTACATAAATGGTTCCCAGGACGACGGTATTCATAATCGCCTCCCAAATTGAGTTTGACGAAGTTGTTGGCTACATAAATAGTTCCCGGGACGACGGTATTCATACTCGCCTCCCAAATTGAGTTTGACGAAGTTGTTGGTTACATAAATGGTTCGCGGGACGGCGGTATTCATACTCGCCTCCCAAATTGAGTTTGACGAAGTTGTTGGCTACATAAATAGTTCCCGGGACGACGGTATTCATAATCGCCTCCCAAATTGAGTTTGACGAAGTTGTTGACTACATAAATAGTTCCCGGGACGACGGTATTGATACTCGCCTCCCAAATTGAGTTTGACGTTTGGAATGAAGAAATACTTTTATTAGCGATCTTATTGTATATTTCTTTTCTAATAATTATTAAAAATAGAGTTACGAGATTTATCTACAAAAATGAAAAGCCAAACATAAACCAAAATTATTCCAGACATAGATTTACATATTACAACCACCTAAAACATCACTTACTCCAAATACCTAAATTGTGAAGCCTCCAGCTTTTGCAAACAACCACACGATATTATGCACAGAATTGTGTAGATTGGTTTGCCACAAACCTTCAAATGTAAAATACGAAAGTTCTCTTTCATAATAAATTCATGAATAAATGAACTGTTAAGGTTGGGTTAAAATTCCATATAATTTAGTGTTTGAGGAAAGGCAAGTGTAGTTAGTATATTACTATAATGTATAATGATTGAATTTCGTACTATAAACTACAATCTCTGTCAGTCGGGCGTAAACTTTCTGATGTATTCCCTTTGTACAAAATTATACACGCACCAATTGATACACCAAACATTTTATCAATAATCAACATTAATACACCAACAAGAAAATCTATAAGGAGGATGAAAAACATTTTCTACAATAAAGGCTATCACACTACTAGGAGATATTTCTTCCCTTTGTCGCGGATATTGAGAAATTACAATACTATAATAATGAAATAGACATTTTTAATGACACAATTAATCAGTGTAAATTTATTTTTTTACCATTTATCAAACTGATAATATGATGATGCCAAGTACCAAAACAGTGTACCATCAGCACAGGTGACAATAAGGAGTTAGTTTGTACACGTGCTTATGTTTTCGAACTTTCATTTCTTTTTCATTCTCACTAATGTTTGGGGTTGTTTATTGTACTTTTTGCTATGTAAACATTAATGTATGAAAGTTTTGGGCATATAGCCTGTTTTGTGTAATAAAATAAATAAAGTAAAAAAAAATAAATTATTAGTATATTGGAGTGCAGTAAAGAGATTTTTATTATGATCATAATATTATATAATTAGTAATGTCACGTCTGATAAAAATTATTCATTTTTCCAACAGTTTTTCCAAAGAGCCCCATATTATTTTCCACACAATTTCTTCATGTAATGCCCAAAAATGAATATACATTTTTCATATATATATTTGTAAATTCATGTTTTGAAGAATAAACCTTCGAGCGTCTTCTAACAGTTTGTTAGGTATAAAATTAACTCTAACGCACAGCAGCTATTTTTTTTTAATTTTCATATCTCAGCATTATTTCTATCACGAGCTGAAAAAACCATTTATTATTTACGCCATTTACAGGCTTTTACGTGGACAATGGACATTTAAAAATAAAATTGAAAAGGTACAAATGTATTATAATAGATAACATAAAAAGAAACAACATAATTTCACACTTTAATGATAACAAGTATTCGATAACATGTAATATAAACTTGGACAGAGTCGGGTAGTATTATGTTTACTTAAAGAGAAAACTTGAATGATATACTAAAAAATATATATATATTGTGCAATATTAATTACATATAATGGTCACTTGTGCCTGCTAGGTCACTACAAGTAGCTTGTCAGGGGAGTTTAGTTGAACAATATTACATAATGCAACAATAAATAGCAATCATCATACACATATAGCGCTAAAATAGAACAATGTAGGTGAATGCATGTTATGATCAATGTACACAAATGGGAAAAAAAATATATTTAAAAGTATGAAAACAGCATAACAGTTTTGTTACAGAGATACTGGACTTCAATTATATAATACCGGTTTAAATAATATTATAAAAATATCAATATTATAATAATATCAGAAAGTATTAAACAAATTGAGAAATAATAAAATAAATTAAACAGTAGAACAGTTTTGTTACAGTGAGAATAAACTTAATATAAAAGTAGCATTTAATAAAGATATCCATTCCTATCAAGGAGATATACCCGTACAATCAAGGAGACCATAATATTTAATCATTGAAGAAGATAATATTAACACATCCCAAATGAAACATTAATCCGAAAAAACAACAGAAAATAAAAGGATTTCAGTCGCATCTGGGACTCGAACCCAGGACCTCTGCCTATCCGGGGCAACCGCTTAACCAACTTAGCTAATGAGACCAGTTCAATTTACGCCATCTACACCGATATCATACTTCAAGTTCAAGACTTGTTAATATTATCCTGCATTTTAAATCCCATATTATTGGCTGCTATCCTTATGATGATTGCAAAGTTCTTCCCGATCACAATTGCAATCGGAATAGAGTCTCGGATATACCTACCCGATTTTTATTTATATGAGACATCTATTGACTTTTTTACAAGTCTGGAAAGAAATATTCATTTTTTATAACTTATTGAAGTTTTTAAACCTCATTGTAATATTTAATCATTGAAGAAGATAATATTAACACACCCCAAATGAAACATGAATCCGAAAAAACAACAGAAAATGAAAAGATTTCACTCGCATCTGGGACTCGAACTCTTTTTATTTTCTGTTGTTTTTCGGATTCATGTTTCATTTGGGACGTGCTTATATTATCTTCTTCAATGATTAAATATTACAATGAGGTTTACAAACTTCAATAAGTTATGAAAATAATTGAACCATCATATTTGTTCAAGAAACTATGTAAGAAAAAGCAAAATAGCGTAAATGCAGTAGATATCAGGAAGCCATACAATCAAGGAAACCGTCATATTTGTTACCCTCAATACACAGGGTTATAGAAATATATTAATAATATATACTAATATATATATAGTATTGTTCTAACTTTTTCGATTTTCAGACCAAACCTGGCCGGCCGAAAGCGACCTTGGCGCCCTATCCATTTAAAACACCTCAAGGTTCATTTTAGCTTAAGGGCAGCGGACTTTCGCAGCCAGGCGAAAATCATCCTTCCGCATATCGAATTTCAAAGAAAAGAAGGCTCAGAATCGGATAAGGTCCGTGTCGTCGGCCTGTCTCGCGAAAGTGGACCTAACCGCCCGCCGAGTTTAAAACACCGCAAGGCTCATTTTGGCGTGCAACAAATTCAGCAAACCGAAGTTAGCCGCGGATCGAAACTCGCATTCTTAAAAAAATCTCTGGAAACTACTTAAAATTTTGTATCGAAGATATTGAACGATTACGGGTTCCATCTATTGGCGAGAACTAGAACAAACCTTAAATCAGTAAGCAAAAATTCAAATCCAATCGAGTCGGTTCTATTTTCAACCGCAATCTTCCTACCCGCCGTGTGGCGCTGCTCGAGTTTCATTCGAGTTTCCGGCGATCTTTTACCCCACGTGTTGCCAGTGAAAGAAAAATAATAGACTCGCCGAGTATATATTTAAAAACTACGTACAAAAGGTAAAATCGGATCTCTCGGCGGAAAATTATCTTCACCGTTTGCCGTCTCCCACGAAATTACAATATCCTTTACTTAGACGAATCGGAGAGGTTAACTAAATAGATAATCGCTTTTAAAAACCACGTAGGAAGTTTTGAAAATCGCGAAATCTATTGCAACCCATGGGAAAACTTCCACAATAATCGTTCAAACTTTTGACAGTTGGGAAATATAAAAAAAAAGCGCCATTTCGTTCCTTCCCGCCCGCTCTCATATTGCATAATTTTTTTTAGAGAATTTTCCATAGATTGTATGCAAATACAAAAGTACCTACGCGAGAATTTTATCTAATAAAGCATTCGAATTTAATTTCCGGGTAGGTAGGTACCCAAGTATTTAAAGGAAACTAACGGAATAGTATGAAAAAATGCTTTGAAGGTTTAATAATATTTTAAATAAACGAATTTGTTGAAATAGAATTTTTAAATAGAGTTTTTTTTTAATGCCGAGGCGATTTTACACGGTGCCATTATTAATACTTATATGAGTAATATTGTAATACTAATTTGAAATATACAACGAACAAATAATTCAGTGAACGAAAAAATCGATAAAAATTCATTTATTGATAGAAAATGACAATTTTTTGTATGATTTTTAAAAAAATTTATATAGCGCTGTTTTTTTACTTTCCCCTTGAACTTAGCAGTTAGCTCCAAAGCCCCATTTTGCAAGATGTGGCTCATATTTTTAAGGAAAAATATTACGCAAAACACATTTATTAAAATAAAATCACTAGAGGTGGGGTAGGGGTCGGGGAAGGAATAGGGGTAAGAGCAGGGGTAGGGGTAGGGGTAGGGGTAGGTTTATCCGATATGGGTATCAAACTGAGCGTCTCCACCTACGCAACGAGATTTGGGAAATTAAAAATTTGGCAACAAATTCCTAGGCCCCATTTGTCGAGATAAAGCTAACATTGAAAGTTTTTTCTTTTCATTTTCTTTAAAAACTTAATAGTGGTAGTCGTAGGGTAGGAGTTGGGTAGATGTAGGGTAGGAGTTGGGTAGATGTAGGGTAGGAGTCGGGTAGATGTAGGCAGGGAGTTGGAGTAGGGAGTTGAGTAGGAGTTGAGTAGGAGTTGGAGTAGGAGTTGAGTAGGAGTTGAGCCAAGCTGAGTAGGAGTTGGTGTAGGAGTTGGAGTAGGAGTTGGAGTAGGAGTTGGAGTAGGAGTTGGAGTAGGAGCTGGAGTAGGAGTTGGAGTAGAGCTGGAGTAGGGAGTTGGAGCAGGAGCTGGAGTAGGAGCTGGAGTAGAGTTGAGCTGGAGTTGGAGTAGGAGCTGAGCAGGAGTTGAGCAGGAGCTGGAGTAGAGCTGAGTTGAGTAGGAGTTGGAGTAGGTGTTGGAGTAGGAGTTGGAGTAGGAGTTGGAGTAGGAGTTGGAGTAGGAGTTGGAGTAGGAGTTGGAGTAGGAGTTGGAGTAGGAGTTGGAGTAGGAGTTGGAGTAGGAGTTGGAGTAGGAGTTGAAGTAGGAGTTGGAGTAGGAGTTGGAGTAGGAGTTGGAGTAGGAGTTGGAGTAGGAGTTGGAGTAGGAGTTGAAGTAGGAGTTGAGTAGGAGTTGGAGTAGGAGTTGGAGTAGGAGTTGGAGTAGGAGTTGGAGTAGGAGTTGGAGTAGGAGTTGGAGTAGGAGTTGGAGTAGGAGTTGGAGTAAGAGTTGGAGTAGGAGTTGGAGTAGGAGTTGGAGTAGGAGTTGGAGTAGGAGTTGGAGTAGGAGTTGGAGTAGGAGTTGGAGTAGGAGTTGGAGTAGGAGTTGGAGTAGGAGTTGGAGTAGGAGTTGGAGTAGGAGTTGGAGTAGGAGTTGCAGTAGGAGTTGCAGTAGGAGTTGGAGTAGGAGTTGGAGTAGGAGTTGGAGTAGGAGTTGGAGTAGGAGTTGGAGTAGGAGTTTGAGTAGGAGTTGGAGTAGGTGTTGGAGTAGGAGTTGGAGTAGGAGTTGGAGTAGGAGTTGGAGTAGGAGTTGAAGTAGGAGTTGGAGTAGGAGTTGGAGTAGGAGTTGGAGTAGGAGTTGGAGTAGGAGTTGGAGTAGGAGTTGAAGTAGGAGTTGAGTAGGAGTTGGAGTAGGAGTTGGAGTAGGAGTTGGAGTAGGAGTTGGAGTAGGAGTTGGAGTAGGAGTTGGAGTAGGAGTTGGAGTAGGAGTTGGAGTAGGGAGTTGGAGTAGGAGTTGGAGTAGGAGTTGGAGTAGGCGTTGGAGTAGGAGTTGGAGTAGGAGTTGGAGTAGGAGTTGGAGTAGGAGTTGGAGTAGGAGTTGGAGTAGGAGTTGGAGTAGGAGTTGGAGTAGGAGTTGGAGTAGGAGGTGGAGTAGGAGTTGGAGTAGGAGTTGGAGTAGGAGTTGGAGTAGGGGTAGGAGGTTGAATATAAATATTTTTCCAAATATTCGTTTTAAAAATTATTTCCAACACACACACTTCTTACTTCATCTACATTACAACACACATACACAACTATTCATAACCAATTGCAGCTCTGCAATAGGCAAAACCTAGTATATATATATATTAATGCTCTAACTTTCCCCATTTTCAGACCACGCCTGGCCGGCCGAAAGCGACCTTGGCGCCCTATCCATTTAAAACACCCCGAGGTTCGTTTTCGCGTGCAGTCAAGGGGATTTCGAAACCAAGCCAAAATCGACCTTCCGTCTATAGAAATTCAAAGACGATAAGGCTCGGAATCGGTCAAATATCGATGTAGCCAAAAAACGTATGGAAAAAATTCAGACAACTGAAGTTAGCCGCGGATCGAAACTCGCATTCTTAAAAAAATCTCTGGAAACTACTGAAAATTTTGTATCGAAGATATTGAACGATTACGGGTTCCATCTATTGGCGAGAACTAGAACTAACCTTAAATCAGTAAGCAAAAATTCAAATCCAATAGAGTCGGTTCTATTTTCAACCGCAATCTTCCTACCCGCCGTGTGGCGCTGCTCGAGTTTCATTCGAGTTTCCAGCGATCTTTTACCGTACGTGTTGCCAGTGAAAGAAAAATAATAGACTCGCCGAGTATATATTTCAAAACTACGTACAAAAGGTGAAATCGGATCTCTCGGCGGAAAATTATCTTCACCGTTTGCCGTCTCCCACGAAATTACAATATCCTTTATTTAGACGAATCGGAGAGGTTAACTAAATAGATAATCGCTTTTAAAAACCACGTAGGAAGTTTTGAAAATCGCGACATCTATTGCAACCAATGGGAAAACTTCCACAATAATCGTTCAAACTTTTGACAGTTGGGAAATATAAAAAAAAGCGCCATTTCGTTCCTTCCCGCCCGCTCTCATATTGCATAATTTTTCTTAGAGAATTTTCCATAGATTGTATGCAAATACAAAAGTACCTACGCGAGAATTTTATCTAATAAAGCATTCGAATTTAATTTCCGGGTAGGTAGGTACCCAAGTATTTAAAGGAAACTAACGGAATAGTATGAAAAAAATGCTTTGAAGGTTTAATAATATTTTAAATAAACGAATTTGTTGAAATAGAATTACGGTTTTTTTTTAATGCCGAGGCGATTTTACACGGTGCCATTATTAATACTTATATGAGTAATATTGTAATACTAATTTGAAATATACAACGAACAAATAATTCAGTGAACGAAAAAAATCGATAAAAATTCATTTATTGATAGAAAACGACAATTTTTTGTATGATTTTTTAAAAAATTTATATAGCGCTGTTTTTTTACTTTCCCCTTGAACTTAGCAGTTAGCTCCAAAGCCCCATTTTGCAAGATGTGGCGCATATTTTTAAGGGAAAATATTACGCAAAACACATTTATTAAAATAAAATCACTAGGGGTGGGGTAGGGGTCGGGGAAGGAATAGGGGTAAGAGCAGGGGTAGGGGTAGGGGTAGGGGTAGGTTTATCCGATATGGGTATCAAACTGAGCGTCTCCACCTACGCAACGAGATTTGGGAAATTAAAAATTTGGCAACAAATTCCTAGGCCCCATTTGTCGAGATAAAGCTAACATTGAAAGTTTTTTTCTTTTCATTTTCTTTAAATACTTAATAGTGGTAGTCGTAGGGTAGGAGTTGGGTAGATGTAGGGTAGGAGTTGGGTAGATGTAGGGTAGGAGTTGGGTAGATGTAGGGTAGGAGTTGGGTAGATGTAGGGTAGGAGTTGGGTAGGAGTTGGAGTAGGAGTTGGAGTAGGAGTTGGAGTAGGAGTTGGAGTAGGAGTTGGAGTAGGAGTTGGAGTAGGAGTTGGAGTAGGAGTTGGAGTAGGAGTTGGGGTTGGAGTAGGAGTTGGAGTAGGAGTTGGAGTAGGAGTTGGAGTAGGAGTTGGAGTAGGAGTTGGAGTAGGAGTTGGAGTAGGAGTTGGAGTAGGAGTTGGAGTAGTAGTTGGAGTAGGAGTTGGAGTAGGAGTTGGAGTAGGAGTTGGAGTAGCAGTTGGAGTAGGAGTTGGAGTAGGAGTTGGAGTAGGAGTTGGAGTAGGAGTTGGAGTAGGAGTTGGAGTAGGAGTTGGAGTAGGAGTTGGAGTAGGAGTTGGAGTAGGAGTTGGAGTAGGAGTTGGAGTAGGAGTTGGAGCAGGAGTTGGAGTAGGAGTTGGAGTAGGAGTTGGAGTAGGAGTTGGAGTAGGAGTTGGAGTAGGAGTTGGAGTAGGAGTTGGAGTAGGAGTAGTAGGAGTTGGAGTAGGAGTTGGAGTAGGAGTTGGAGTAGGAGTTGGAGTAGGAGTTGGAGTAGGAGTTGGAGTAGGAGTTGGAGTAGGAGTTGAAGTAGGAGTTGGAGTAGGAGTTGGAGTAGGAGTTGGAGTAGGAGTTGGAGTAGGAGTTGGAGTAGGAGTTGAAGTAGGAGTTGAGTAGGAGTTGGAGTAGGAGTTGGAGTAGGAGTTGGAGTAGGAGTTGGAGTAGGAGTTGGAGTAGGAGTTGGAGTAGGAGTTGGAGTAGGAGTTGGAGTAGGAGTTGAAGTAGGAGTTGAAGTAGGAGTTGGAGTAGGAGTTGGAGTAGGAGTTGGAGTAGGAGTTGGAGTAGGAGTTGGAGTAGGGGTAGGAGGTTGAGTATAAATATTTTTCCAAATATTCGTTTTAAAAATTATTTCCAACACACACACTTCTTGCTTCATCCACATTACAACACACATACACAACTATTCATAACCAATTGCAGCCCTGCAATAGGCAAAACCTAGTATATAGTATTGCTTTAACTTTTCCCCATTTTCAGACTTCCGCCGGCCAAGCCGAAAGCGACCTTGGCGCCCTATCCATTCGAAACGCCTTAAGGTTCATTTTAGCTTAAATATAGTATTGCTCTAACTTTTCCCGATTTTCAGACAAGGGCCTGAACTCAAAAATCGACCTTGGCGCCCTATCCATTCGAAACGCCTTAAGGTTCATTTTGGCGAAAATCTTCGTGTCAAAAAGTTGCACGCCAAAAACGTCCGTAAACATATCCACTTTCAAAGAAATTAAGGCTCATATTGGCTTCATGCGTTTTCAACACCCCCCGTTTCATCGGGAAAATTTTTAGGAAAAAATAAGAAATCGGGAAAAATGTGAAAAACATGTCTCTTCACGGGAAAGCGTAATCCATTAAAAATACTCCCGTGGAAGGATAAATAATTGGACAATATTTACTAAAACAGATTTCGGAAGGTTAATAATCGGTCAGTTCGGCCGCATTTCTTGAAAAAAAACCCAGGATAATCCATCAAACTTTTGACATTTCCAAAATCGTCATGAAACGACATATTATTGATTAAAAGGAAAATTTTTATTTTTTTATTAGCGACCCTAGCGGTCGGCACTAGAACTACAGTGAAATCCGTAAGGAAAAAATAAAAAAAACTAATCGAATTTGGCGCTAATTCAAATTTCATCGCAAAGAAATTCTCCCCGTAATATACCGACAGTTTCCTTTGAAAACGTTCCATATTAAGTGATCACGAAAAACAGACACCGACCAAAAAACGTAGACACAAAATATTAATTATTTTTTGTAATATAATTAAATGTTTTTTTTCGAATAAGTTTTTTTTCCGAAAATCAAAAAGGTCCGTCTCGGCGAACGTTGGCGTAGAAAAAATATATTTTTCAAATAAAGATTTGTCGATTTTTTTTCAGTTTTTCACTTATTAATTACGAATAGACTGTCGGCGTTTGCGAATTCAAAAAGTACACCCTCCAACAATGTCATTACACAAAAAAAGAAAATCAAAAAAGTCACGTTTTATTTTTATGTTTTTGTTAAATTTTATTAATTTATTTGAAATGAATACGTTAATTTGTTCGATAGTGTACATATTTAAAAAGAAAATGGCGGACAAGATGGCGGCACTTTCGATGTTGCCAGTGAGAAGAAAACATTTACCCCATCGAATTTATTCGAAAATAGTTACTAGGTAGGTACTGAGCAGTTTTGGCTAAATAATTAAGTACTACCGATACGATATCATGACTTGATTCTTTTACATATGAAATACATTAGAGGAACTAAAATCGCTGTTTTTTTGATAAATATTTATTTTAAATAGCGCCATTTTTTTTTAAACGGACCAAATAGACAGAATCCGAAGAGCGTGGAGACCTGTTTCGAGATTGACATAATTTATTTATTTTTTTGTTGCTTCTAAATGGGTAATAACTTGCGTATAAAATTACGAATTAATGGATTTTTCCCAGGAGCACAGACAATCAAAGAGTAGGATATTTTATAAATAATTCATTTTGATATTCTTTTTCTTTCGTAATATATCTGATATTGGTATCAAAATACGCGTATTGACGTAGCAGATCCGGGCATCTCGGTGAAAATATGAACAGTTAAATCTTGGCTCTCTTTTGCGAGAAAAGGCTAATACTGAAAGCTTTTTTCTGTTTCTTTCCTATAAATACTCAATAAGAATAGCGGCACAGTAGGGATAGGGTAGATGTAAGGGGGATGTAGGGTAGGGATAGGGGTAGAGGTAGAAGTAGGAGTAAGGGTAGGGGTACGGGTCGCCGATATGGGTATCAAATTGAGCGTCTCCACCTACGCAACGAGATTTGGGCAATTAAAAAATTGGCAACAAATTCCTAGGCCCCATTTGTCGGGATAAAGCTAACATTGAAAGTTTTTTTCTGTTCATTTTCTTTAAATATTTAATAGTGGTAGTCGTAGGGTAGGGGTTGGGTAGATGTAGGGTAGGAGTTGGGTAGATGTAGGGTAGGAGTTGGAGTAGGAGTTGGAGTAGGAGTTGGAGTAGGAGTTGGAGTAGGAGTTGGAGTAGGAGTTGGAGTAGGAGTTGGAGTAGGAGTTGGAGTAGGAGTTGGAGTAGGAGTTGGAGTAGGAGTTGGAGTAGGAGTTGGAGTATGAGTTGGAGTAGGAGTTGGAGTATGAGTTGGAGTAGGAGTTGGAGTAGGAGTAGGAGTTGGAGTAGGAGTTGGAGTAGGAGTTGGAGTAGGAGTTGGAGTAGGAGTTGGAGTAGGAGTTGGAGTAGGAGTTGGAGTAGGAGTTGGAGTAGGAGTTGGAGTAGGAGTTGGAGTAGGAGTTGGAGTTGGAGTAGGTGTTGGAGTAGGAGTTGGAGTAGGAGTTGGATTAGGAGTTGGAGTAGGAGTTGGAGTAGGAGTTGGAGTAGGAGTTGGAGTAGGAGTTGGAGTTGGAGTAGGAGTTGGAGTAGAGGTAGGAGGTTGAGTATAAATATTTTTCCAAATATTCGTTTTAAAAATTATTTCCAACACACACACTTCTTGCTTCATCCACATTACAACACATATTCTAAATACACAAACCAATTGCAGCACTGCAATAGGCAAAACCTAGTAAAAATGAATGTTTGTCTTTGTGTGCATGCGATTTTCTTGAAAATTACTCGATCGGTTTCACCGAAAATAGTTCTTATTAGCGTCGGTAAGGTTTAGAGAGTAGTTTGAATGAAATCTAATATGTAAAACCATTTTAAAATAAGTATGAAAAACATTGAACCTGCCATGTTGTATTGAGGTTAACCCATAGATATACCACTCTAGTTAGTCACAGATGACATATTGAAAAAAAAAAGTTTGTTTGGGTAGAATATATAAAAAAAAATGGAAAACATAAGTAGGTACCTACTTAAGAACTTTATTATTTAGATATATTTAAAAGAAAAATGTTTGGAATGACATAAAATTTTCAAATCAATGATTCTCTATTTCATTGTTTAAATATAATAATAGTCGTCAAAATTCATTACTTTCACTGACAAATCAATCTTGGCACCCGAACGACAAGCATTAATACATAACTTCATAACTTTAGTCCAAAAAAAAAGAAAAATCACGAGCAAGGCCGGGTACATATCAGCTGGGATTATATAAAATATACACATCGATTGAAAAAATATGTAAGTAGGCGTATATCTACAAATCTCGTAGCAATCTAGACATGGCCATTACATGATTACTAATTAAATGAC
>JAHDVE020005613.1:0-18491 GCA_022606495.2 Halesus radiatus
CAAATTACTTTATCCAAACTCTTTCATACCAGGATTTCTTTACTGCGTTCGGTGTTCTATTAATCGATTTTTTTATTATTTTATTTACAACGCCGACTAACACGTACGTAATATCGCTGATAGCTATATTATAACCCCTCTCCCCCATTCTCATAAATGACGTATGTAATAGAAAGATTTGATACAGTGGATCTCTCAGCGGCAGTATCATTTACTCTACACACTGGAAAAATCGTTTACTTATTATTATTACAACTCAAACAAGACTCCTGTTTGAAAAATCAGATCTTAGGCTTGTAAACAAATACTCGAGTTCAACACGAAACAATCATCTTGCCTCAAATGAATGACAAATGTAAAAATATTTGCGTTGATTTAAGGAGTAATGAACTGAAAATATACAAACATGATGATATATAGTATATTACATTATTGTTATTATATTAGATTAGAAACGAATCAAAAAAGTTGGTTCCATTTAGTTGAGGGTAATGTTCTCTCAATTCTATTCAGCCACTTTGGTTGGCCTTTAAACCCACAACCATCAAATACGTGACGTATCAAAATGCCTTATAAAGGGATCGAGCAATGAGCTTGACTAAACGATAGGACGGTCAGACGGTGGAGCCTTTCAATGTGGTGGCTTCAGTTAGCATAAGACCAACTGAAAAACAACTCCCGTAGGAGCGGCGTTCGCTCGGCAAACGACGGAAACTGCCCCGCGACCCGCTCAAGCGTGTTCATAGTGGAACCAGCATCGACGAGATATTAATAGGACATAGCGCCTCTAATTGTATAACCGTATACCTTTCTGTATTTAGGTGATATTTCAAAAAACTGGTGTTACAAAAATTAAAATAAGTATTGTGAAAACAATTAATGGACATCACACAATAAAAAAAGTACATACATACGTACGCGTTGCAATGCGTACCGATTTTTGCGGGACGTACGGATTTAAAAAAAATGATTGTCTTGTCCAGAGAGCTAAATTCACGATTAAAAAGAAAAAAATATGTTTAGATTGATATAAAAAAAAGAAGATGAATGCGAACGTGGGCCCTGCGGACATCCTGTGTTTTGGCGGGCGAAAGAAGTTTTATAGTTTGTTTTTTGTCATTTAGGATTGACATCATAGAGATAAATAAACATATTATTCAAATGTGCACTTTTTCATTGTCTCACTTATTACTCTGAAATACTGATTTGGTAAAATACTAATCTGGTTTGATATTCCTAAACTCTGCAAGTACTCAGGAGAACTATCGAATGGTTTGAATTATTTTGCAAATCTGTATATTTTATGGCATCCACAAAAAAATATACAAGCGATGTTAACGATTGCAAAGTGAGCATGTCCAACTGTAATAAGGAACACCAGTACAATATATATTTTTTATTTTTATCTTTTTTTATCAATAATGACGTTCAAACTTAAATACCAATATTTTTCCTTTTTTGTTTTTCTAAAGACAGTTTTTATAGTAAAAATAATTTTCAAAGTTAAAACTTTTCAAAGCCCGCCAAAGCGCTTCAAATCTATGGCCAGTCGGTTTTGATCAGTTTTGATATTAGAATGTCAAATGTCAGGATGAGCTTTACCGTACAACATTTTATATTATATTCATGGTAAACCATTACTAAACATAAGGAAAAAAATTGCTTACCTTTTTTGGAAATTTTAACTTAAAGAATAATAATAGTATTGAGCATTAACATTATCATAATATCTGTGTTGATAATTGGTTTGCTCATGAATGCTCTAATTTCTTTCATTAATAATAGTGATTTATATTGAACAACAATTAAAGAGCCTCAAGTTCCCAAATTAAGTTTAAATTTTGCCAAAACTAAAAGAATACACATTAAAAATACAAAAATTAAAATCGAAAAATCAGGATGTTCATACTAATCTAAAAACAGAATGGGCACGTGTTGTCAGACGTTCCAAATGAAATGGTACCAATATAACATGATATGTTATTCACTTTTAAATAACGATTTATAAATTCTATGTATAATATATAAAATGAAAGTTATATATTCAGAATCTGCATTTGTTGATCTATATGAATATTTTTAAAGCCATTGTATTTTTAATTGGAGTTCCATCATATAAGCGATGAATAATAGTTATTCCATAAGCCGTACATATGTTGTCACCCCAAACTACTCTGTTATTGCACAAATTCAATGACTCATCCACAATCACACAGACTCTTCTGTATTTCCAACCCTGGACATGATCTGACTTGAGTATTTATTTGGTCGAGTGGTTACAATCCTCGATTATGAATCCAGAGCTCACGGGCTCAAATCCCGGCGTGCGCAAATAAATTTTATTTAAAATTTTTGTCTTATTTCTCATTTCATTTACAACAAAATAATATGTAGTATATTTGCGGCACCTTCCAAAGTGGTGTATAGGCAATTTCAGTATCACCCTGATAAAAGAACATCATTCAGAATTGAAACGTTGCTTGAAATGGCTTTAGGCGTGTTTGATAACCAGATCTGAATAGTCAGGTACTTCCTAACATTCCTATTAATAATAATAATAATAAGAAGAAGAATAACAAAGCATTTATATAGCGTAGTTTTATGTTATTTCACTTCAGGTGCGCTTTGCCATAAATAAACTTAAAAGATAAAATAACTCCATTCAGTGGTATTCCTACAGTGCTCCTTTTACATTCTATTTATACATTCTTAACATATTATATACATTCTTGCTTATTCTTAATATTACTGCTACGGTACTCCTTAGGTGAATATTCATCTAATAAAATTACAAAATATTATACAGTATATACACAGATATACAAAAATAACACATTCACAATAATACTGCAAAAATAGTAACATTTTAAGACAGGAGTCGGGTTATGTTCAGCAATAACTGACTTCACATAATTTTTTTTTTAAATATATACGGAGGAAGCCGAAACCAAACAACTACCAGAGGCTTAAGGAAATGGCTTTTTACAATAAATTGAAGAGAAATTAAAATTTATAGACAGTAGGATTTTTTAAATAATTTTGTTTTTAAAGCCCGTTTAAATTCAGTCGATTTCTGGATATTAGTAAGAGCTGGGGGAAGTTTATTCCAAATGAGAGGGCCATTTACACGAAAGGAGTGATCACAATAGACAGCTCGATTTGACCTTGAAATTTCAATTAGACGATTAGTAGCATCTACTCGTAGATCTGCTGACCTCAGAGTAAGCTGTCTATCGCTTAAGTCCTGTCGGATGCATAATTCAGATAACCTTCCATATCTCTTTCCTCTCCCCATTATCTTCGGACTCACAACTTTCATAATCGCCCTTGTGAAAGACCACAATTAAGAACGAATCGTTGCTTGAAATCGGTTTATCTATATTTGGTTACCAGATCTGAATATCCATGTACTTCTCCACCTTAATTTTCTCTATCTCCTTCTCCTCCCTACTGCATTCAGCCTCACAAATATGAATGCCATAGTTTCACTGGCTCCAGACGGTTGAGAGCAGTAGGGACTCTTGTGGAGTATTTATATGAAAAAAAAACTTTATCGTGCCTGTTATTCATGGGGCTGCCCCGATTTTTATTCCATATCCTCGCCATGCATAAATTCTCTTGATAATCATTTATCGTCTATGTGCTCTACAAGTCCAAACCGTATAAGTATCCCTTTCTTAATCTTGTTCAAAACAATTTGCATTTCCTCAATACAGTATACGATTTAATATCACATTCGTACCTATATTTTTAGTGAACCTCCTTACAGGGGTTCGAATGTACCATCAATATTACTAAAGCATACAAATTCGTTACTATATAGCGGAAAATCTCTTTAAATGAAGGAATAAAAAACCAAGAACGCTCATATTTTTGGGTAAAAGTTCAATAGAAGAAAAGGTTTCCGATAAAAATCTCCAGTCTACTGAGAAGACTAAATACTTGCTGGGCAAAGCCGGGAAGTAAAGTTATTATGATGAAAATTTTACGTAACATTTTAAAAAAGAAAATCATTATACAACCTTTTCTTAACGATTCCAAGATACAATCATTAAAAGGAAACTTCAAAGACCTATTCCCCAAGGTCGTAAGAATTATTTTCTCCTTTATGGCTTTATTTTCATTGTGCCCTGGTGATGAAGCCAATCTCATGCTAAATAAATAAAAGTTCAGACACTAAGCCCCAGTCAGCGCTAATAGCGGCGGCAAATTAAGCCGAAGATTTTGGTATTTTGATCGATTTGTTAAACAAACAAACTGTGACAGTCTTGAACATAAATTAAATATCCTTGTCCGCTTTAAATAACCTTTAAGTATAACTAATACGTTTAAATTTAATTACCTTTTAGTATTACATCATTCACGTCATGATAAAAATAAGTAAAAAAAAAAAAACTTTTTTTTTTTTTTTTAAATCGAAACCTGTAGAAATCTCGAGGAAACAATCTGACTATGGAAAATGGCAATTTTCGCGTAGTTTAATATTTAAGTAATTGAAGAATTTAGGTATTTTCCTTAAAGGAAACTTCTAAGGGTTTTACTTTGGAATGGAAACGATACTGTGAACTTTAAATATCACATCGCCAATGTAAATAAAAACAACTTGAGTATTGATGGTAACAAATATGACGGTCTCCTTGATTGTATAGCTTCTTGATATCTGCCGTATTTACGCTATTTTGCTCTTTCTTTCATTGCATATTGAACAAATGTGATGGTCTCTTTTATTATATATTTCCTTGATAGCTGCGGTTATCGTTAAAATTATTTAAGTGCTACTATCAAATTAAGTCTATCCCCACTGTAAGAAAACTGTACTACTGTTTTTATTTTTTATTTCTCACTTTGTTTAATACTTTCTGATATTTGGATATTTTTATAATATTATTTAATCAATATTATGTAATTGGGGTCTAGTATCTCTATAACAAAACTGTTATGCTGTTTTCATATTTTTAAAATATTTTTTCCAACGTGTGTACATTGATCACAACATGCATGTACAAATACTGTTTTATTATTGCACTATATTTCTTTAATGATTGTAATTTATTGTTGTTTATATAATATTATTGAACTAAACTCCTGATGACAAGCTACTGGCAGTGGCTTAGCTGGTACAAGTTCCCGTTACATGTAATTAATAAATAAAAAATTAAAAACTTGTATAATATTAAATACCACACAGTACACTCAAGGAAAGCTTCGATTATGTTTGAAGGTACTGTGATACTTTTATAGAAAAGTATGGAGTTAGGTCTTACATACAAAAATATTTTAAGTAAAATGTGGCAGATAAGACAAAATTAGGAACATTATTCCAACATCGAGTTATTGAGTACTGAACAACTTGTAAAAACGATATGATGTAATGTGAAACATATCAAACGTGTATAGTATATGCACACTTATGTATTATATTAACTGACATGGTGTATCTTCCGGAAATGTACTGGTACCGAAGAAATCAATGAGCACCTTTCATTGGAATATCGGCAGAAAATACCAAACATTCCCACCTCTATCTACAAGACTTTTTTCTAAAGATTGCGAGTAGTCCATTAAAAGGGAATCTATTTTAATCGTCAAATTTAAACGTTCGGTATAAAATTTCGTATTTTTTTGATACTGAGATATTGAATGCACATATTTTATGATTTGCAAAGATAAAATCGAAAACGACTTGTGCAGAAAATCGTAAAATCTGAGAAGTAGCACTAGTAAAAAATCATTGAGTGAAAACCGTTACGAAATTCGTAATAGTAAAAGTACAGAAATATATATCGGTTGTAGAATGTGAAGTGTGCTATCAAATTACATTGACGCGGCGCAGCAATGATAGTCTAACCTTTGTTCAAACTACTGCTTCTTCCATGAAACGCGTGAAACAAGAAAATATATCTCTTGGAACCAATGAATGAAATTTGATACCAATTTAATATCTAATTTCTAAAGTGACATTATTACAACAATGGTAGTATCTGTGGAGCAACCCCGGTAATAGGATGATAGGGTGATTTTGACAAACTTTACCATATGATGAGTCAATTGGAATGGCAAGAGCTTTGTAACTTTGATACCGTTAATGAGGCGCTGCACCATTTTTATTCTTGTATATATAATATATTTGACGCTTGCTTTCCTAGGAAACCTCCCAACAGAGGTGGACGTAGATATCCGAAGTGGTTCTCTAGAGATACCATCGCGAGCATCGAGGTGAAGCATGCTCACCATAAACAATGGAAAGCCACTGGTGACCGACGTGAGTATGAAATGTTCAGTAAACTCAGAACAGTTGTGAGACGAAATGTTCATATAGCATTTCGTACATATGTTAAATCTATAGAGAGTGATATCAAGCATGATTCTAAGTCATTTTGGGACTACGTCAAATCACTACGTAAGGACGGTGGTATAACGGACACCATGATGCATGGTGATCGAGAAGTTAGAGGAGCGGATGTAGCCAATGCGTTTGCGACACATTTCCAATCCGTGTATAGTAATGAGCCTCCATTACTAAATCCCAATACTGCTGCCAAGATGAATGTGAAGGGAGCCCAGAACATTGATATACGTTATATAGACGAATCAGATGTAAAATCTTCCATTACAAAAATGAAACATACACATTCTCTTGGTCCTGATTTTTTACCAGTCTTTTTTCTGAAAGGATGTGTTGATTTTTTAAAGCTGCCCCTAAGCTTCATATTCAACCTCTCTTTAGAAACTGGTATATTTCCTGATTCCTGGAAAGTCTCAAAAATTTGTCCTATCTTCAAAAGCGGGTCAAAGACATTTGTGGAAAATTTCAGACCGGTGGCTATTCTCTCTGCCCCGGCAAAGCTGTTCGAGTCAATACTCCACAAACACATGCTGTCGCAAGTAGAGCCATTTATAATATCGGAACAGCATGGGTTTAGAAAGGGCCGATCAACAGACACGAACCTATTGGTACTCACAGATTATGTATCAAAATCCTTAGATAAAGGCTATCAAGTTGATTGCTCATACAATGATTTTTCGAAGGCTTTTGATACTGTAAATCATGACATCTTATTAAATAAACTGTCAATGATAGGTTTTTCTTTACGGTTTCTAATATTCTTTGCCAGCTATTTTACTGGAAGAAAACAATTTGTATCGCATGGAATATTTTTGTCTAAATTATTTCCTGTGCTCTCTGGAGTTCCTCAGGGCTCTAATTTAGGCCCCCTCCTCGTTTCTTTTTTTATTAACGATATCGCAGAGAGCATTCTGCATTCCAGGTTTCTTCTTTTCGCTGATGACCTAAAACTGTTCTTAGAAATATTAACTTTAGAAGACTGCAATCGACTCCAATCGGATATTGATAGAATCATTGATTGGAGTAAGAGAAATCAGATTGAGTTCAATATTTCTAAATGTTTCATTCTTTCTTTCACAAGGGCGTGTCATACTTGGTTTTACCGGTATAATATGAACGCCCGAAGTTTAAAACGTGTCTCCACTATGAAAGATCTTGGTATCGTGTTTGATAGTAGGCTGACATTTCATGCTCATATTGAAGTCGCCTGTAGTACTTCATTAAAAATGCTGGGTTTCGTCCTACGTACTTCAAGGAATTTTAAAGACACTCGGGTTCTCATAATTTTATATAACTCGCTAGTAAGGAGTAGGCTTGAGAGTGGGTCGGTGGTTTGGAGCCCACATCAGGTGAAGTATTCCCTCATGTTGGAAAGAGTTCAGAAGAAATTTTTAAGATTTCTTTATTTGAGGGAATATGGCTACTACCCGTGGCTCTATCCTACCGACTTTCTCCTAGGTATGCTCGGAATGAACCATCTGCGGGTCAGAAGGGATGTACACATTGTGACACATTGTGACACATTTCTTCAGACTGATTCGCGGATGGTTCGAAAATTCGGCTGTCATGGAGAACATTCATTTCTATGTTCCCGATGGTTATCTCCGTCACCGACAGCATAGACTGTTTTATCTCCCGACCTGCAGGACCAACTTGCCAATGGTCATGCCGGTGGGGAGGGCAATCTTGCTGTTAAATAGAATCACTTCGGATATCGACATATTTAGCATCAATGAAGTTGAATTTAAACGTAAAGCTTTGTTGCTACTTGTATAATGCCAGTATGCCTTGTATACAATTTACTGAGATTATGTATGTCTAACTTATTTTTTGTTTTAATTTTTATTATTTTTTATAAGTAATTATTTTGGATGTTGTACATCCTATATCATCTTTAAAAATGCCTTAAAATGTAAATTTTGTAAAATTTTTAAAAAGAATAAACAGTTGAATTGAATTGAATTGAATTTTTCAGTTAATTTTGCCTTACTTTAAGCTACAAATTATTAAATTAATTTTCGTTGAAAACAACTAGTTTGTGATTTGACGTATTCATTAAATAAAATAGACAATTTAATTTTAACCACTAATTTATTTTTTAATTAACACTAACCGGTTTCGCCTATCTCAAGCTTCATAAGGGTAACATTTAAAACTGACCACAATTCATGGAGTGAACATATATATAGTTGAGATGTACAAAAGGAAGGAAATGAAATTAAACGAAACAATGGGCAGTGAGACAGAGAAATGCTTAAATGTAATAGAATGGAACAACACATACAAAATAAAGAGACGTCAAAGGAGGGTCAAGTACGAGAAATATATCGAATACTGTATGATTAATTAAGTTGATTATTAAGAAAATTACCATAAATTTTAATGGCTCTCTTTAAATCTAATGCTTTTAAATTATTTAATCTAACGCCAAAAATATTTTTGTGTAAAATATTAGCGCCGGTGCTATGATTATAGGTATTGTTAAGAAAAGAATACGACTGGATGTAGGGATGTGGGAGAAGGAGAGGAGGAAGGTTGGGAAAGAGCGGTTACGGGAGACAGTTCATTGGTTTAGACTTACCCCGAGGGTGGTGTCTCGACACGGAGCTCGGCTCTGGACATTCGACTAACTCAGTTTCGGCAGGCCAAGAAGCTCCTCTGCAGGGTCGTAGGCCGACAGGCAGTCTTATAATTGGGGTCGGGGAGGCTCTAATACTACGCCAAATGAATTTACTAAATGCTTTCAGACTCAGAGTTTATTCAGGGGAAGGTACAGACACGGTAAGTTATGCTAAAATAATCAAAGGCTAGCCTAACCTCAAATGGAAGTTACGGGTGATTATTCTCTCTGATATTTTCTAAACGGGCATGATAATGAGGACTCGAATAAGTTACAACACAAAAGGGGAAATACAAAGACAGCTTACAGTCATGGTTGTAGCCTCAAAAGGATCCTAGTAGAAGAAATTAGCAGCTAGAGACGCAGTAGGCAGCATACCAGAGATGTCATCCTGAAGCCGGGCGAGGAAGAAGCGCCTCGGAAGCCGGGTGAGAAGGAAGTGGCCGGCGCGTGGGCGTGCAAGCTGCCGTTGTGGCAAGCGTGGCGCTGGCGTCGTTTTACCGTTGTTGTTTGACGAGTGGCTAGAGTATTTTTTAGGATCTTTCTGTCGTTACGTAACAGTATGATCATTCTCAATTAGATTATTGGCGAAAAACCATGGCTATTTAAACATCTAATATGTTTTTTGATTCCAATATTGATATTACGTACTGTTCTACCAGTATAAAGAGTCATTTTACCGATATAAAAAAGTGTTGATATAATAATTCAGACTTTATTTATATAATTCTTAATAAAAAACAACATGTACCCGGGAACCCCTGCTTAGCCACCAAAAGTAGCAAACCACTTGGGGTGGCCTATGGCAGAGGTGTTGGTTATCCAATAAATGGTTCCCGGGGCGGCGGTACCCATACCCATCTCCAAAATTGTAATAATACAATTCCTTTTTTAAATTTTTTATATGAGTCCCAACTGCTTCCAACCATCTGAAGCCTGTAAGACTATGGCATCCTCGACTGGGGAATGTTGCAAGGCTGAAGGTATTGGGGAGGGAAACGAGAATGGAAAAAAAAGGAAGGTGGGTAAATACCTGGCTATTCAGATCTGGTCATCAAACACGGCTAAAAGCAATTTCAAGAAACGTTTTAATTCTGAATAGTGGTCTTACACCAGGGCGATACTAAGAGTATCCTCCACTCTGGAACGAACGCAAATATAATATATATTATTTTTATATGAATTAATTGCGAAACAGCACAAATTAATTCAATAAAATTTCCTTGCTCACGCCGGAATGTGAACCCGCGACCCTCGGATTCGTAGTCAAGAGCCTTACCCCTCGACCATGGAGGCCGTCCTTGCCAATAATGTCTTATAAACTTATAGGTGTATCCCATAATTCACAGTAAACTAAATAATAATAATTAAAAAAGAAAAGTTTTTTTATTTGTTCAGCATACTCGTATTTATAGTGTAAACATTGCAGCGAAACAAACGGAAGAAAACAGAAAAAATAGTGGAGAAAGTACGAAAGATTCAAAAAGTTCTGTAGCGTTAAATTTATGATAAGTAAGTATAGGTTCATCGATTCAAAATACACATGTAAATATTTTATAATGTCTAATTGTAAACGTCGAGATAAGACGAAAGATTTTTCTTGGAAGGACATAATATTATAGGAACACAATACCTTAATTCACCGTACGTGTGGAACATCGAAAATCATTCATACACCTAATGGTGAAACAACCGTCCTTCCTGGTATAGAATATCGGGATAGTTGGCTCTTGGGGTACTAGTACTAAGGAACAGTGGCTCCTGCACAAACATCGTTTACGTGATTACATTACCTTTAACCTTTAGGGGGAAGTACCAAAAATATAGTTATCGCTTCAACTGCCGTACAAAGCGGACGTGTGCAGTTGTTCTGACTGTTTTAACAAGTGATTTGTATTTGGCATCCTGCTAAGTCAATTTTATAGAGTTTTTAAATACAATTATTTCTAGAAGTAACGGAAAAGCGGTGTGTCAACTCAATTTCTAATATAAACATGTACTATATAATATTACACGATACGCAAACCGAGACATATAATATTTTGTATACAGCGGCTTTCTTGGAATGACGAAATGTGTCAACTCGCCCGGTTAACAAGTCATTTGATTTTCTATCGCCAACTCGCCGCCTCTAGATCTCACATTTTCAATATTTATAAAAATTACTATCCAGTGTAAATATTTAATGAAATTACTACAATAATACATACTTGTATACAACGGTCCATGGAATAATACAAGAAATTATTATTTTTTTTTTTTGTTAAAGAGTTACAAACATTCCCCCATTACGAATAACCTGAAAATATTTGAAAATCTCCTACTACCATCACACTTAGCGGAAAATGTTGTTTGTGTCGCGATGGAGGAATTGGAGGAATGCAAGACGCATGGGTGGGATCTAGACGCGATGCCAACTCAGCCACCTATCCTATACAAGCTCATTCAAGACAATAAGACACGTGGTCAAACCTATTTAAAGCTAAAAGATGGGTAGGATAAGTATCTAGTTAACACATTTGATTAGATGGAGTTAATGAGTTGATTTACGAAGTCGAAAGACCTGGTACCAGGTTCTTAGACAGACCGGGACGATCATCTACAATATGCTGGCTGACGTGGAGATGCTTGAAGGTAATTGTTTCTGGAGGATAAAAAGGAATAATATTGCCCTGGTAAAAGATCACCACTTACCAAGTGTATTTAGGGGTTGAAAACGGCAATACTAAGTTTAACGTATCATAAAATCACATAAGAGAAAATGTTACTACCTAGACCGGGATATTACACCCGGAACCTTCGCTAACCGGAAGACTGCTGACAACCTTGGAAAATTTAAGACCCCACGTGAATTTCAAATTCCATAGTTTTGCGTTGTATTAATTGCTAGATATTTTTAGTATCACCCCGGTGAAAAACGCGAATTCCGAAACGAACAACTAGAAATAGTTTTAGCCATGTTTGGCGACCAGATCTGAATAGCCAGGTACTTAACATTCCTCTTCCTATTCCCTTTCCATCCCCATCCTTTTTTATTTCACAATTGCCGATGCCATAGTCCCACTTGATGCGTACAATTGGAACTCTTGTGCGATATTCACGTAAAAAAAAAGGAAAATCAAAAGCCGCATTCTTGAGGAGATTAAGCCTCTAAAGAGGATGTGAAAGTAAGTATTATTACTGGAATCGCTAGGTAGAGTCAACGCACGTTTAAATGTTTCATACCCACACCATTATGAAGCCCTTGTACTTACCTATGCGTAAGAGTGTCTTTACAATTTACTTTTATAAAATTTTTCGCGCTCAAAAATAAATTTGATTATTTTGTAGGTATATTTATTGAGCAAGTAAACAATGAACTATCTCATACCCGAGGATATTATAAACGTGCGGTGACTCTAAATAGACACCCGAGGTAAACCACCTCTCCTTTTCCACCCTTCATACTTTGCGCAGTTTTCTATTGTTCTACCTTCATCAAACTTAGCTGTCTTTGTCTCATCATCTGCCTAAAACATCTATAAAAAACACACCACAACAGAGAAATACCCCAGAGGTGAATCACCTCCTTACCCAAAACTTGACTCTCTTTTTTCACATTAATCTCAGGCGCATAACTTTCATCTTCTTTTATTTTTTTTTTAAATATTATCTCCATATTAGAGGCTCTGAGGAAAAAAATCCCTATACATATTATATTGTGAGTTTGAGGGTAGTGGGGAGGGGAAGGAGATGGGAAAGAGGAAAGTAGGGAAGTACCTGGCTATTCAGATCTGGTCACCAAATATGGCTAAAGCCATTTCAAGTAATGCTTCGATTCTGAATGGTGGTCATTCACCAGGGCGATACTGAAAGTATTAGGTGAATCTTCACAAAACTGCGCTATAGAAAGTTACCCTTATTATTATTAATTATTATCCACCACTATTGAAAGTGCAGCAAATAAAAAAAATAAAAATTTGAATAGGGGTAGGTGTATGGGCAGGGGTACGGGTAGGGGTAGGGGTAGGGGTAAGGTTAGGGGTAGGGGTAGGTGTAAGGGTAGGGGTAGGGGTAGGAGTAGGGGTAACACATCACAACCACAAAACTTTACCCCAAAACCATTCATAACCCCGAGCAACGCCTAGTTTAATGCATAAATGAAACGGGCTAGAATTGTTTTTTTAACGGGAACTGTTCGAATGTTTAAAAAAATTGGTAATATTAAATGAATTGTGACGAAAGTTTGAACCAATCCAATATAAGTGATTTAACAGAATCACTTTACTTTCATCAATCACCAATTACTGTTAGTGACGATGGGAAGTACCCCCATGTGCATGACGTCATAGTGACGTACGCCGCAGTACGTTGTTCAATTAACTCTGGATTTGTGTTCATCAATCTTAGTTCAGAGATGAACTCAAAGCGCAGAGCAAACGAGAACTCTAACCTACATTTTGTTACTACACGCCCCCAATACGGCGCGGGTGAGCTTTATTTTAAAGTGGCTTTTCTTCCCGGCTTCGCCCGAGTTAATGAATAACATGGTGGCTTTTTCCCATTTTTATTATATTTATACATTTCATAGTTCCAAATCTTTCGAATATACGGAACGATATTTGTATTATTTGAAGATTTCTTCTTTTTTTTTTTATAAAAAAAATAAATTTCATGTTGTTATCGAGTCCTTTAATTATTCAAGTCTTGATTTTTCTGACCGCTGTTTCGGCGTTCAAATCAATTTTTAAACTGTGCTAAGACGATATTGCGATGTCTAAATGTATGTAATTGAGTTTATTTATCCCGACTAAATTTAAAAAAAAAAATTATGCTTCAAAAGATTTAATAATGTTTTCGGAAAACACCGATTTATTAAAAAAAATAATTGGGATAATTAAAATTCTCTATTATTTGTGGTACTTACAGTTGGAATCTTTTTTCCTCGCTTTCAATTATGGTAGATATTTATTTATTATTTTTTTGCAATAACCTTAATGCTATTAAGGTAATGAAATTTCATAACTTTTCATGGAAATAATGTTGAAAGATAAAAATTTTTAACCGATAAATTACATACAGAAAAAAAGGTAAGTAAAATTCTTTATTTTCTTTATTAATGAGTATTAAAAATATTTTCAGGAGCAATGACTTTGTGATTTTACATTATATTAAATAAAACACATACTTTATTGAAAATTACGAATTTATTGTATTTTTACGCAAAACGGTTTCGTTTAGATCAAACTTCGGCAGGGCAAATATAATAACTCAAGTTACACAGGGTATGATTGAAATATGCAAATAATGAGATATTCAAATTTCATGAAGCCAGAACTCATTGTTCGAGAGTGGTTGCTATTTTAGACAGATATCTGTTTCGTAGTATTTTATTTATTTCTTATGTTGTCGGTAGAGACACATATTTTTTATTCCTATGAAGTTATTAACTAGAAATAAATTTGAAAAAATGTTAAGCAAGGCTGTATAATGTCACCGTGGTTATTCAATCTATACATGGATAATTGTATGCAAGAATTGAAATAGGTGGGCTTCGGCGCGAAAATGAGTGATCTGAAAGTATGTTGCCTGTTGTATGCTGATGATGCGGTGCTGATTGCTAACAAAGTGGAAGATTTATAGTCCCTCGTATCTAGAATGAATGAAGTATACATGAAGAACTAGCTAATGATGAATGTAAGTAAGTCTAAAGTCATGGTGTTTGAAAGAGAGAGTACGAAAACAGTGTGCAATATAGTGGTGAATGACGAATACTTGGAGCAGGTCGATGAGTTTGTATATTTGTGAAGTAGGTTTACGAGAGGTGGAAAGACTGATAGGGATATTGAAAGAAGGGTGGATGCAGGAAACTCCATTAACGGAGGACTGAACGCGATTGGCGCTAACAAAAAATTGTCCAAAGAATCGAAGCTAGCAGTCCACAATGGAGTGCTGATACCAACCCTGATGTACGGCAGTGAGCCATGGAAATGGCAGAGGAAGGATGAAAGTAAACTGATTCGGAGATTTGGTTTTGGAAAGAATATAGGTACGAGTTAACTGTAACAACAGTGTTTCAGGATCACTGTCCTTAGAGTACAGCTTAATAAAAAGAATTGTTAGGTTTATTACACATAAAAACCTTTATCACAACATCCAGATTCACAGATAGTCGCAACATTTTTTCAAGGAGGAAAATCGAAATAGCAATCTTCTGATTCAAATAAAAAATAAAAATATATTCTTCAAATAAATATAAAACAAGTACAAAGTGTATAGCTTATAGGTACATCCTTTTTCTTACAGTTAACCTACAAAATGCATACAATTATGTTTACATAAATAAAAATTAATAAATAAAAAAACAGATATTTTTGTATAAAATATAGAGAAGTTTAATCTAAGTGTGTTCAACTTAAGTAGTCGGTTAAGGTGTAGTCACATTTGTCGTTCAGAAAGGAATATTTTTAGAGATAATTTAAATAGAAGTAGTTTGTTTGTTTGTTTGATGCTACGTGGAAGGTTGTTATTATTCTTTAATTGCCATGTAGTTAAGATCCGTTTAGAAATATTGTTAGGTTGGCTTGTGGTATTAGTAGGTTTTCTGTAAATCTTGTCGTGTGTTTATTTATCGAGTTTTTTTTATTGGGAACCTGTCTGGAAATGATCGCACTAATAGGCATAACTCCATTATATATCAGTGGTAGTAAGAAGTTTCAGTTCAAACAGAAATGTTCATTAATATTACGTGTTAATATTATTAAAAGTTTATCAAATTCAAAAATGTTTACTTAATAAATATAATTTAAAATTTTACTTAACAAATACAATTTATAATTTTACTTAATAAACATAATTCATAATTTTACTTAATAAATACAATTTATAATTTTACTTAGTTAATGAAATCATCAGCAAGGGAAAGCCAAGTGACGATATCAATATTTTTATTTGTTATAAAAAAAAATTAAAAAAACAAAAAAAATTAAAACATCTATTATATTGAAATTATTTAAATTATAACTTCAATGATAAAAAATTAATTAAAATGAGGTTTACGTTCTTCAAATAGTTATTCAAATAAAATAAAAATTAACCATTCTTTTAAAGTAATATTTCAGATATGACTATTAACTCTCTTATAAATCTCACACTCGGTAAAATAACACGCAGGAATAATCCACTAAACTTGGACTAAATTATAACGGTTAGGAGTATAAACAGGTGTTATTTATTGGGTACATGGAGAGACTACAATGCTTTGTTATTTTTACAACTCGTTCTTGGTGAGGTAAAAAATAAATTTACATTCCTCGGTTTAATATGAATCCATTCAAAACGTCGCTCTCTCGAATAATATCATAAATGTAGACTGCGGAGGGAATTGAATACGAATAATGATCTTTCGTGATACTATTCTAAAACTGCATAGGTTTACTCTGACATCTGAGCTACTCAAACTGTTGGAATCATAATACCGTCTATTTTCAGGTAATCATTTTTTTTAAACTGTCAAATTTTATATTTTTTTGTCAATGCATATTAATATTGGTTATGATTTTTTTGTTGCTTTATTACTAACTGTTTACAGGAGTTTTTTAATCATTTTGTTTTTTTACAGGATGTAAATTCAAACATTCGGTATATCATTTTACATTCTCCACAACAAGTAGGTGTCACATTGTCCAACCTAATTGTAGAATTAGTGATACAAGTTTGTATTTCGTTAATCTACTTCTTACTTTGTATATACAACGACAAAATACCACACAAATAATCGCAAAAGGATAATTTGTATAATGTAGATATACACAAAATTTCATACCTTTTCTCTAAATTTTAATGTTGGGTTTATACGCAGCTTTGAGTACACTAATTGTATTTTTAATTTATTTGCAATTAATTTGTGGTTTAAAATATTTATTAAATCAAAGAAACGCTTTTAAAACACCAACTTATGTTTAAATCAACATCAACCAGGTTCGCTTATTTCAAGCTTCATCAGGGTAAAATTAAAAACTAAACTAAAATATATAGGGTGAGCATATATATAGTTGAGATATACAAAAGGAAGAAGACGAATCGATGGAACGGTGAGGCAGAGATATACTTACAAGTAACAAAATGGGACAACACATAAAAAAAGAAAGGGACAGAACGTTGAGTAGGCTAGGAATAGGGGTAGGGGTAGGGGTAGGGGTAGGGGTAGGGGAAGGGGTAGGGAGGGTGGGGGTATGGGTGGGGGTAGGGGTAGGGGAAGGGGAAGGGTAGGGGTAACGGTAGGGGTAGGAATAGGGGTAGGGGTAGGGGTAGGGGTAGGGGTAAAGGTAGGGGTAGTGGTAGGGGTGGCATTAGGGGAGGGGGTAGAGGTGGGGATAGTGTTATAGGTAGGGGTAGGGGTAGGCGTAGGGGTAGGGGGGGGGTAGGGGTAGGTGTAGGGGTAGGGGTAAGGGTACGGGTAGGGGTAGGGGTGGGGGTAGGGGAGGGGGTAGAGTTGGGGGTAGTGGTAGGGGTAGGGTTAGGTGTAGGGGTGGGGGTAGGGGAGGGGGTAGGGGTAGGGGAAGGGGTAGGGGTAGGGGTAAAGGTAGGGGTAGGGTTAACGATAGGGGCAGGGGTAGGAGTAGGGGTGGGGGTAGGGGTAGGGGTAGGGGTGGGGGTAGGGGTAGGGGTGCAGGGTCACATCGCAGGTCGCTAATATGCAAGCAATACAACAAATATTTTTTCTCGATGTTCCATTATACAAGTAGTTAGGAAAATGTCCAAAATCCTCAAACTACAATCTTTTAAATTCTATGCATTCTACACACCTCATTTCATGTGGAACTTAAAAGTTTGCAGTCTAAGAATTTCTTTCGTTAGAAGATTACAGGTGTATTTTGAGTGCCCTCCTTCAACGGTAATCTTATTACCATCTTAAAATTCCACCCAGTTTACAAGAATTCACAACCTCAAAACTTTACCCCAAACTATTCATAACCCCGAGCAAGGCCTGGTACACCAGTGGCGTGCGTTGTTCCATTTTCAAAGGTAGGTTCTGAGTCTTATGGCTAACTAATAAATGCGTACAAGTTCCTTGCGTACGAGTTGATCAGAAATTTGACTTCTAATTTAATTTTTCTAAAATTTCTTCGCAACGTTCATTTTTCTTAGGGTAGACACAGATTTTTTGCCTGTATGGACTGCTTCTCGCTGGGGTACACGCCAGCTAGTATATATTATGTAATTCCTTCAGCAACTTCATAAAATTAAAATAATTAAATTTACATATTATGTAAATGATACCCTCAGCACTAGAGATCTTAATTAGGTGATAATTATCTCAACTCTGTTACAAAAAAGAAAGATAATAAAACATTTATTATTTTCTTATTATTAAATGAGAAATGCTTCATAGATAAGCTTAATGAATTCATTGAATACGCTATATTATAAGAAGGAAAGTGGAAAATGAAAATCAAGCAGAGACAAAATATGATTAAATACGAACTCACGATTGCTCAGTGTATTTATTACTGTCCATTTACAATATTCTGTAAAAATACATTC
>JAHDVE020005614.1:0-68056 GCA_022606495.2 Halesus radiatus
TGAGTTTCCTGCATTCACCCATATTTATGTATATATCACCCGTGTTTCAGTATCACTATCATTCTTTCCATCTCTCGTAAACATACTTCCCAAATACACAAATTCATTGACCTGCTCCAAGTATTCATCATTCACAACTATATTGCACACTGTTTTCGTACTCTCATCTTTCAATCACCATGACTTACTAACATTCTTCATAAATACTTCGTTTATCCTAGATACGAGGGACTGTAGATCTTCCATACTGTTAGCAATCAGCACCGCATCATCAGCATATGACGAGCAACATACTTGCAGATTAGTCGTTTTCGCGTCCAAGCCCACCTCTTTCAATTCTTGCATACATTGAATAACGACGGTGACATTACTCAGCCTTGCTTAACACTTTTTGCGATGTCAAACTACCCCGTAAAATCACCGTTTGTCCTAACACACGCAACGCTCCCCTCGTACATAGATTCTATTGCATGTACAAGATTCGTATTCGCTCCATACTTGGATAAAACCTTCCATATTTTTTCTGTCAACTCGGTCGCATGCTTTTTTTGTATCTACAAAAACACAGAAAAGTTTTTGGTTTCCGTTTGCCAGAAACTTCTCAGTAAGCATACGCAACTTGAAAATTTGATCCATGCACCCCCTTCCACTCATAAATGCACCTTGCACATCCCATATTTTATTCTTTGTTTCCATTCGTACTCTTTCAGCAATGTCCTACCATACAGCTTTCCGACTAAACTTAGCGAGCTTATTGCCCTGTGATTTCTACATTCCATATGTGACTCTTTACCTTTGCATAGAGACATTGACACCAACATCCTTACCACTCTTCAGAAATTTAATCGATCTTTTTATTTCATCCGTGTTCATTTGTGCCCTTTCAATCAAAATCCTACCATACAGCTTTCCAACTGAACTTAGCAGGCTAATAGCCCTGTGATTTCCGCATTCCATACGTAACCCTTTACCTTTGTATAGAGGCATGATCACAGCCCTTCTCTAATCTAATGGAGTGTAACCCTCCTCTAAACACTGGTTAAAAAGTTTGCATAACCATATGACAATTATATACTTTCAGCAGCAATATTGTCGAAACCATCAGCCTTACCATTCTTCATAGATTTAATAATAATAGTAACAATAATAATAATATTTCGATGACTTATATAGCGCCGTGCTTATGAAAAACCTGTGTCGACAATGACTCTTATACAAATAAAGTAACTAGCTAGTATTACTAACCTATTACGTCTCGGGAGTGGAAAAACGCCATTGCAAAAGGAAATAACCAGTGATCAACATGTCGATCACCAAAAGACAAAATTACGAAAAACGGTACCACATGCACACTAGAAATTTATTAGTGTTTTGTCTTATTTTGTTTATATTTTGCTATTCCATTTTAATCTGATACAAAAAAGCTTATGTATTCAATCGATTAATTTAATGAATATTTTATTAAATTATTACGTATAATCTTTGTATCAGTAATAATACAAGAGCTTTTTCCACAAACTCAAATCGGCTGAAGTAGGTACCTACGTAAATGCCTACACACCTTCGACTGCTCTATATAAACCCTTTTTTGATCACAGAATAACCAAACTGTCCAGGGCAAACCTCAAATACTTCTTTCTTTTCTATTTCCACGGGATTCAGAAAACCCCTTACACTAGATTGTACTGTATTATTTCCTATTCACCCTCATTTAGTGCCTTTTGAACTCCGATATACGCTTAACCTCTACCGCCAGTTTCAGCGACAGTAAATTGCATGCTCTAACTCTCGGTTGAATATAACTCTTCGTTTAACAAACAACGGTTCGAAGTGACTGTATTTTTTTCAATCTCTAATCTGCTCGTCTCATTTTTTTCTCGTTTCCTACTGTCGCTAAAAGGTTTTCCGTTTTCTTTCACGTAACTCTAAATGTTGGAAATTGAGCCAGCTTAGTAAGGCCACCTCACAAAAATCCCTTATCATTTAGTTTAATGAAATAATAGTTTGAAATATAAATATTTTTACACGCTATTTAGGTGGTGGCTTTTTAATTACCCTGAAATTAATTAATGATAAGACCACCTAAAAGACTTTTAAGAGCCCTTTGTAATTTTTTGTGGTTGAATGAACGAACGAATTAAAAAATTTTGGTTTCTATCCGAATAATTATGTAGAATAAACTTACTAAATGATTTAATGCAGAAACTAAAGGGCTAAACGAGTAGCTAGGTTTAGCAGTTATTTATTTTATTTTCAATTACAGTAATTATAACCAAAATTTATTTATTTATATTTTGAAAGTAGAGAAACGGTGTTTTTAAGTGTTTTTTTTATAATGTAAGGTGGGTTTAAGAAGGTGATGAACTTTGAATTGAAAATTATATGTGACACGTAAACACCTCGCTAGGAGAACCTGTGCTGAGGTGTACACATGTATGTGTAAAATGTAATACAATTATTGATGTGTATTGGTTAGTTTAATTTTAATATATTAGATAAAAGAAGAAGATAAATGCTATACTATATATTCGAGTAAGTTTAATAAAATAATGTGGAAATAAATGTTTGGTTTGGTTTTATACTGTTTTTAATGAAAAACTGAATACCTCGGTTTTTGATCCAGGCTGCGATATATGTTTTGAAAATAATTTTAGATACTATATTTAGTTGTGGTCATGTAATAAAGAAGTTTGATTGCATAGTAATAAAAGTGTATTAATTATTTTAAAAAGTAACTGGATTATCGGGATAGTCAGTGTTTTATTTGTTGAGGATCTGGTTTTGAATGTGTTTTGAGATTGAATTAGGTTTTTGGTGAAAGAGGTGTAATAGAGATTTGACACAAAGTTATTTTATTATCATGACAACATGTTTTGATCATTTCAATTGAATTGTACTAGAAGGATGAGCATTAAGGGCCAGTTTTATAACCATCCATTCATTGCACTTGATACCATTTTTGACTAATATTTGGTCTGCTGCCCGATTTCGCCGTTTTATAAACGTTCGTCAGATTACCGGTCATTTGATAGCTGTCAGTTGTTACCCGACGATCGTATATTTGAAACCGAGCAATATTTTATTTAAAAAGACAATGTATAATTTATATCTGTGAAATGGTAATTATTAAAGACAAATAAAAACTGACGAATGATGGTTCGTTAACTAAACCGTTCGTTACGTTACCGAAATTTGAGGGTTCGTTTATAAAACTAGCTCTTATGAATACGCATTACGATGTAAAGTTGAATAATAATACTATTTCAAAAAATAATTCAATATTGATTTGAAAAAATATATATTAAGGGACAAGTTATTTACTGGTAGAATTATTTTCCCTAGCTACATTACCAATGGTAGGTAATTCTGGATCTCGGAGCAATAAAATTCCAGTGCTTGCGCGCTCTTGTGAAATCGTCAGGAACGTAAAACTCATTTTTTTGTATTGTATACGGAATACAGAAAGTGGCCGGTTCAGAAGGTTGTGTGCTGTTATCAATAAAGCAGCCTTCTGTCGGTGAGGCTACTAATACCCAGTACACTGGACAGGAAGACTGAGGGATACAACCAGAGATAGTACCCGAAGTCTCTGAGATACAAAAATCACAAAATCTTCTTTTAAACCTTGACACTAAATCCGCATGCATAACGAAAAAAAAAATCATTACTCGTTTCTATTTATACTTATTCAAAGATATGATGGGTAAAAGGCATACGCGTTTTCGGTCTGGGTGTGATGATTTTAATTAATTTAATTTGACGAACCTTGCTAAGCAATATCTGAAAATAGCTTCTTTTTTTAAATAAATTAATTTAAAAAATATATTTAAAAATGTTATACCACACAAGAGTCAAGTGCTGAAGGTATTGATTAGGGAAAGGAGATCGAAGAGATGATGGCTTTGAAGTACCTGGTTATTCATATCTAGTCACCAAACACGGCTAAAGCCATTTCAAGCAACGTTTTGATTCTGAATGGTGATCTTTCACCACGTCGATACTGACAGTATCTACCACTCTGGAACGTGCCGCAAATATACTACATGTCATTTTAAATCAATAAATTGTTAAATAACACAATTTAATCGAATAAAAGGATCGTAACCACTCAACCACGGAGACCGTCATTAATTCTTTTGATTGATGGTTTCCTTCGAATTCTAACACCACCTATACCTATTATTTGTCTCTTTGGACAATATTATGAAACCAACAATTTGGCATCTTGTCGTATTTGCTGACAGAAAAATCACTTTCTCAAAGCTCTATATCTCATGATAGAAACAACATTACTTGCTAAAAATGGTTAAGTAGACATGAACATTTAGGCATGAAGAATCCATGCAAAATTTTAGGACGCCAGAGCTCTGATTCTAAATATTTTGTAGGTGTAACCGTTTAATTTTTCTGTTATTATTATAGTTGAGACAAGGTTTGCTAAAACGGTGCTTTATTGAATTATTATATCATACGAGTATGCCCATTAATTATTCTCAGCAACATTTTGTGACACTAAGCCCTTTTTACATGGAGCATTTTTACTATATTGCGGCCTTCGGGCGTCCGCCATTCTCTGCGAAAACAAAAGAAGCCGTGATAAATGAGAGGAAGTTTTAGAAGTAAAATGAACCAAGTGCGAGTACATAGTTATAGTACCCGGTAAAAGTGCGACCCGGCCTAACCCGGGCCGACTTGAATGCGGCTTTGTCTTTGATTTCCACTCGGAAAAGTCGTAGTATTTTGATAAATTCACCTCAAACTTCATAAAACGCTTAAATTATACTGCCAATAATTACTCTCAACTTGTGTTTTCCCTAAAAAAAAGGAAGATGCCTTTTTTATGTAAACCGCTTGAGAGTCCCAACGGTACGGAGCCAGTGGGACTATTACTCCTTTACCTCGGATATCAACAAATTATGATACTGTACACTGCTCTAATAATGAAATAGACATTTTTTAAATTAAAAAAATACAATTTATATCAAATTGATCATGTTACGATGCCCTTTATTGAGTATCAAAACAGCACAGATGACGATAAGGAGTTAGTTTATACACCTACTTTACAATAAGTTTTCGACCTTTCGCTTCTTTTTCATTCTTATAATCGTTTTTGCGAGATAATATTTGTTGTTTATTGTACCTATTGATTATTATTGATATGTAAAGATTCATTCATGTAAGTTTTGGGCATATTATCTGTTTTATGTACTAAAATAAAATAAAATATAACATCCCCAATTGGCGAATGTCCTGAGACTGAAGGTAGTGGGGAGGGTAAGAAGAACGGAGAAGGAAGGTGAAGTAGTAACTGGTTAATTAGATCTGGTCACCAAAGACCTTCAAAGCTATTTCATATTATATATATATATATTATTCAATCAAAGACTCTCAAGTGCTCCCTGAAAACAGAAGCAAATGAGACTACGGCATCCTCAATTGGGGTAATGCTGTATTCAAATAAAATAAAATTAAAATTAAAAATGATTTCGCAAAACTTTTCGAAGGATTGGGTCGCTAGTGTGGAGGGATGGGAAAAACAAAACAAAGTATTTTAAGCACTTCTGAGGTCGACTTTAATCCCTTTATTTATCGTATTCTTTTATTAAGGGTGAGGTTCGGAGAGGGATGTCGGAGAGAGATTATTTATCATTTCGAAATGATGATAATATTTTTACGCGATACGATAAGCTTTTTTATATAATATTTATATTTTCTTTTTACATAGGCTTAGCATTTATCAAAATCAAATCAGAAATATGACCTTTTCTGACCGTCCTACGCATGTTTCACAAAATATTTTTAAATGTTGAATGTCGTCAAAAAACACTCGGTCTTTCTTTAAAATGCCGAAAAGAAATTTTCTAAAAAAAAAAACAGAATAGGGTGTGGTTTAATTTTTTCATAGACGCTAACCTTGACGTTTTTTTTTCAAATGCAGATTACAAATCTTTAGTTAAGTAAATAATAAAAGGAAAAAAACGTACCAGGAAAGGATTGCAATTATTTTTCTCCGTTTTATAAAATCGTTCTCATCTTTTTAATACTTTGTAAAACATATGTAGAATGGTTAGCAAAATAATCTTTTCGCTCTAAAACTTTGTTCGTATTGGTCAATAGTATTATCAATATTTCGATTGAATTAATCATTCCTCTCTCCTTTGAGTTTCTTTTTTCCATTGTTTTGTTTTTTACATAGTATTTTCGGCTCTAGCGACTACCAAACTAAGCTCATGTCCTTTGTGATCCTATTCAGTTGTGCGTGCATCAAACAGAATAACGTACCATAATTTCCACGGATATCAATATCCTGCCACTCGGTAAAGTGACACGAACCCGCGCTGCATGTCTCTCCGACTGTTTTGGGTATTATTTTAATATTGGCGTCGCTTTGTGTAAAAATGTTCCAATAAGTTCGAGCGCGGGGTTTATATTACGTCTGTCTGGAACGCCAGGCAGTTCGGCACCATACCTACCCCGGCCAGGGTGACTCGAGGGGGTGGTTGACAGAACCTGCGTGAAATGAGCACTCTCTAATCTGATTCTCTCTTATTACCTACGTTTACGCACAGACGTGCCGTAGATGTTCTAGACAGGGCGAACACGCCATTTCAGGAATTGTGCGATTTGTCAATTTGGCTCCAGTTAAAAATGTATTAAATTTGAAGTCGGGGTATTACACGGATCAAGAAAAACATTGTTTCGGGATATCACAAATTCCAATGTGTGGACTGTCACAAGTTCATGCCAAGTGTTATCGAGATGTAACGGAATACTTTTATAAGACATATTTTGCCCAATTTGTTTGTAATGTCATCAATTTTGGGTTGCTTTTTAAATTTTTTTTTTATTTAAATACCACACAATAATTCCAACCGCTCCCAAACGTCTAGAGCCAATAAGACTATGGCAGCCCTAATTGGAGAATGTTGTGAGGCTGAAAGTAAATAAATTTACATATTTTTTGCTTCCAACTCCAAATATCGAGGTTTGCACTTTGTGTTGCTCTGTGAAGCTTTCAACATTCAACTTTAATCTGTCAAATTTCTAAGTTAAATTTTAACGTTTCGTATTATAATTAAAAATAAATAATCGTTTAAAGCACCATGCGAAAAACGCTAGATTCGTATTTTAATTAGAATCAATATCAAAGAGACTACATTCACTCTACAAATGAAACGGCTAATATCCACACTTTCGTGCTTGAATCGCGACACTTTCATTAGTGTGGAAAAATTCTCGATAAACTTTAAAAGTTCATTAAAAACCCATCGTTAGAAAATAACACAACGTGCAATAACTAATGATAGCGCCTTCTGGTTATTAAGTCATTTAACGGCGCAGTATAAAGGTGACCAATTTATTGATCAAGCGTAAATAAAAGTGAAAGAAATCTTGTTTTTTTTTATATGATAATTTCTTCCTGTGAAACCAGTTACCCGGTGGGAGTTTAGTCACAACGTTGTAATATAGCACACTTTCCGCCTACGCATTATGTTTCAGAAAGCCGCGTGCTTTTTCCCCCTGAGACAATATTTCTGCTTTACTTACCCTAGTAAAAAATATATATATTCACCTTGACCTTCCTGAGGCTCTTCACTGAAACAGGCTTTGTTAACACACCCCCGGGGCAGGGGAGTGGGGAGGGTAACGCTCATATAATACCCATGTCGGGAATTCGAGGATTGCTGCATTATGCAGTGTGTGCGGGGTACAGGCTACCGGAGAACATTGTGTTCTGCGAGCTGTGTCTGATGAAAAATAAAATTCCTTTGTGATGTAACCTGCGGATCTTGCGCTTTAACGTATTCATATGCTGCTAGTGGAAGATTTGAGATACTTTATGAGATCATGCTGGCATGGAGCTTTGTCGGGTAGATAAAACGTTCTCTCCAGATTAATTCGCTTCCGATAAAATATCTGCATTTTATTTAATGATTTCATAAATAAGCTAGAATTTCGGCTAAAAATAATGAATGTAGTAATATGTACAAACTCTACCTAGATTTTATAATAACCACATTAAGCTCTAGAACGGTGGTGCCATGTTATTTCCAAAACTTTTGTTTTCCATCGACTTTCTTTGATGACTTCCTTGGCAAGGTAGTGGCTGTGGCAAGCTCATTTTTTCCGGACACAGAGATCGCAGATTGAAAACGCGTTGCTTGAAAAATATTTAGAAAATTTTAATGATAAGGTCTGGATAGTCGGGTACTTCTCAAACTCTTTCTTCTCCCTCACCTCCTTCAGCCTCATAACCATAGTCCCGGATCCCAGTAGTGACTTTTGTGTCGTATTACATGCATTATGTAACTTATATTCTTCAACTTGCGGCTAACACGTGTAACGAAAGTGTAACTTGCATATTATAAGATATTATTGTCATTTAATACAAGTATAACAAACAGAACTAATAACTAACTGGCATGCAAACTACCATATATCCTAAGAGTACAAATGAATGAAACTAACTAGCTAACAATGACGTAATTTATCTGTTTTATGTACTAAAATAAAATAAAATATAACATCCCCAATTGGCGAATGTCCTGAGACTGAAGGTAGTGGGGAGGGTAAGAAGAACGGAGAAGGAAGGTGAAGTAGTAACTGGTTAATTAGATCTGGTCACCAAACACCTTCAAAGCTATTTCATATTATATATATATATTTTCATATTATATATAACTTTATTTATTTCATGATCCTGTGACGTCTTCCTCAGACGTCTTCGGTTTCCTCTATTGAGTGCAGCGTCATACCTAAATTATGAATATTCTCGTCAGACTTCTTGATCACTTAGAATATTAGAGAATAACTATATGGTTTACCTTATAAAATATACTGACAACATTCAACTCCGCGTTGAGAGATTTTTATACACAAATTCATATCTTTATTCTCTCTTCGTCTGTCTATTTTCCTCTTTTCCCAGCATAATGTTCCGCCACTTTCTAGTCCTGGGGGACTTGTGCCGGTTGCTACGTCGCGCCGCTCCTTCGTTTTGAATTTCTAAAATGACGACACGGGGAAACGAACAGAATATAACAATCATTGGAAAGTTCCAAAGGAGTTTGGGAGGGAATTCCAATTCATTCCACACAAAAGAATATTGATGGGAAATAATGCGATCGGTCCGAGGCATTCCGAAGCCAGTGTTTGAATTTGACCGCAGAGCTTTGTGGAGCGTATTTCGGAATGAGCTTTTCATCGTTTTTATTTAAATGTAAATTTCCTCTACGTGGACCGCCACAGAGGTGCCGGAAGCTCGCTCCATTTACGTCACGAATCGGGGTATATGTCATTAGATGAAAATATATGTATATATGTATGTATATGTTATTTATTTTTTGCACCAGTTATTGTAAAACTGTTAAGAAATTAATTACTTTACACATCGTAAAAGTAGATTGTTGAGCAGAAAATAGCTTTCACCTCCTTTAACCAATGTTTATTTTCTCAATGTTCATCACTCGGTCAGATGTAAAACGAAACATTGGCTCAAATAGGACAAAACGCAACGCGTCATAATTCACCAAAAAACAATCACAGTAATACTTTTGGCGGTGAGAATCTCAAATCATATCCAACAAATGAAATTAAATAACCCCAAGTTGTTGGGTTTCGTTTAATATTTGTTCTCAATTGATTGTTTCATTTTTTAGTACTACCTATCTAATTAGATCCCTTTTTGTATTCAAAATTTTGTTAATAATGAATTTTCAAAAGTTAAACATAAACATTCAGTTAACATATCAAAATCTAAAATATGATATTTTTAATAAAAGTTCGCTCGTGCTTGCCCCAGCGGAGGTCGTTGTTTTTCTTAAATTCGACCTTTACCTGATTTGTTATATTTATAAAATATTTGTACAAGTCGGTATATCTACCTGTATCATAAAGGAGTGACTGCAACAAATCATCGAGGATATGTTATAACGACTTCTAAGCAGACAGAGAATGATATTCTCAATAATATAAAACGTTTCTGGAGATTCAGCAAAACAAAAGGTAGTACTGTTTCGGACATACCGAATATGATGTATTTTGAAGAAAAAAGGGCCATAATGGGCCAACTCATTATGGGACTGTTCATAACTGCTGATATTATGAAAATATTAAAACCAAAAATATGGCATTGAATCGTATTTCAAATAGTGTTTGCTGTCTGATGTCTAGGAATAATCTTAAACGGTATTACTAGCGCCTGCCGGTAAATATTATAATATCCCATGGCAAACCAAAAATATTACGCAGGGCCCTGTTTTGAATTATCTGTACCTCAGATATCATTTTCTTGGTGGCGAAACCCCAGGTACTCGAAAGATAGACCAAGTGGGAATGAATCATAGTATAGTACAATGATCGCAGTATAGAGGTGGGAAGTAGTCCACGTAATTTATACATTACAGCGGTCACCGGTGAAATCTTTGATTTTACAAGATCAATGTGGTGTTTCCATGTGAGCCGTGAGTCAATCAGAAGGCCAGATACTTCGCGACATCTGCTTTTTCAAGTTTGTTTGGTCCTAGAGAGATAACAAGGCATAGCTCTCGCCTATGTCCGAATAGCATATACTGTGTCTTTTTAATGTTTTTATTTTATTCTGATACTTATTCCATCAAAACCACCTCAACCAAGGCCAAGACACTGAATCAAGCTGGCCTGCGATTTATATAAGGTTCTCCTGTATACGTTATAAGCCGGTACACGGTTACAGCCGTTAACTGTTAACCGTTACTGAAAATGGCCTTAAACGTATAGTTTGAAAATGGCCTTAAACGCCGAAACAGCTGTCACAATAATAAAAACTAAAAATACTTGCAGGACTTAATAATAACATTATTAAATTTAATTTACATTAAATTAAAAAAATAAAATAAATGGAGTTCTACGAATTAAACACAAAAACAATTAATAAGTGTCTTTTTAATGTTAAAACTAAATTAAATTTATTAATAAGCAACTCCAAGTCCATTTTTTTTGCCAACGCTGACGTTCAAACTTAAATACTAGTATATTGCGTTATTCTTCTAAAGTTAGTTTTCATGGTTAAAATAATTTTCAAAGTTTAAATTTTTCAACGGCCGCCAAAACAATCCAAATCTATGAATGGTCGGTTTTGATCAGTTTTTAGTTTAGAATTTCAAATGTCAAAACAAGGAAAAGCTTTATCCTACATAATTCTATATTCTTTTCGTGGTAAACCATAACTAACCATAAATAATATAATTATGTACCTTTTTAGAAACTTTAACTCAAAGAATAATAATAGTATTGAGCACTAACATTATCATAATATCCGTATTGACAATTGGTTTGATAATAATAATAATAAGTTGATAATTGGTTTGATCATGAGTACTCTAATTTATTTCATGAATAATAGTTGTTTATATTGAACAACAATTATAGAGCTTAAAGTAACCCAAATTAAATTTAAATTTTGACAAAACTAAAAGAATACATGTTTTAAATCCAAAATAACATCGAAAAATATTTTTTTTCATACTAATCCAAAAACAGAATGCTCACGTGACATCAGATGTTCTAAATTCAATGGTACCAACATAACAATGTGTTTTGATGAGCTGATTTTTTTTTACTTTTAATTAACGATTTATAAATTCTACGTATAATTATGTATATTGAAAGTTATATATTCAGAATCGTCGTTTGTTGATCTATTCTATATGAATATATGTTTTTAAAGTCATTAAATTTTTCACTGGAGTTCCGTATTCTCAAACAATCTACCAAATTAGTCAAATTCCTTTCCATTTCCCTTTCCATGTCGTTTATATTAGTATTATAATTGTGTCATCCGCGTAAAGTTAAAGCGGACGTAAAATAACAAATTTCTACAATCTACAATTAAATTCCAAGCTATGCTTCAATGCTGCAGAAACATTTTTTTTTAAATTTAGTAGTAAAATACTTAAACTTATTCTTTTAAATATTTAAATTCTCTTGAAACATCATACTATTAGCTGTAACCGTGTACCAGCTTATAACGTATACAGGAGGATCTTATGTAAATTGCAGGCCAGCTCGATTCAATGTCCTGGGGCGCTATTCCCGGTATTTTTAAGGAAGATTCCGTACGTTTTTCCTTAGGGTTAAATACTTCTTGATTAACTGCGGAATTCCGGTGAGACATAGTAAAAAGATCCTAAATAGATTGTCGAGAGACTATTTGAAAACACAAATTGATGTGACATAAGATTTTGAACTAAAACTTTTAAAAACAATTAAATTTTGTTATAATTCATTTTAATACATTTTAATTTTATTTTTAAATACCATAGGTAAGCCTTTTAATGAAGAATCACGCTTTATAAAAAGGTAACTACCTCATTTAGTAATGACCTTTTTTTGTCTCTAGTTCTAAAAGTGACATTTGAATTTGCACTTGATGTGAATTCTCAAAGATGTCAATATCTATGTACTGTTTAATAATGTTTATCAGCTAATCATGTTTAAAGTAAATAATAACGGAATTGGTAAAATACCAAAATACTTAATATTTAGTTTTCCTCTTGTTAAAACATCGCAAATATTGAAATGTTTGATGAATGTTGCTCGCTGAATTCAACTGACAGCTGTCATCCGAAAGAATCGGAACCGCAGTTAAGTAAGAAGGCTTTAACCCTAAGGAAAAAGTTAAGGAATCTTCCTTAAAAGGAACGGGAATAGCGCCCCTGGCCTTGGTTGAGGTGGTTTTGATAGAACAAGTATCGGGATTAGGTACTGCCGTATTTATCTTTTACGGGTTTCTATCTTCAAACTACCACCGGTACTTCAATTCGTAACTAAATTCATATTGGCGAGTATTTTTAAAGACGTTATTAAATTCTATCTTTTGAACTAAGGTCCTTGTTTTCATGAATTATATAAAGCTAGTTTTTGTGTAAAGAGTCATTATTTTTCTCCCGGGGAAAAGCACTCGGAATAGTAAAAAACATTTCTTTGACGATAAACATTTTTAAGTTATTAAACCTTATTTTTTGCTGCGAATTGAAGTTCATATTATCTTTACTATAATCTATTGCATCATCCATATCGACGTTCTGAACGTAAAATGTCGAATCCGCAAAATTTCTTTTTTCGTTATGCTGTCTTAAACTATCCAATTATAGTATATATTTTCAGATAGTAAATCATAGAGTAAATCTGACTTCCAAGAAACTAGGTTTCCTGTATAGGGCTAGCATATTCTTCAATAGTAATCAACTGCTAATCCTATACAACTCACAGGTACGTCCAACAGTTGAATTTGGAAGTAACCTCTTTGCTGGAGCTCCCAAATACTTGATAAACCTGCTTGATTATGTGTAAAGGAGGGCGATTCGTTTAATTGACATCCCATTGTTAACAGACCGACTGCCATCTCTAATGCGCAGACTCAATGTAGGTATACTGCGTCTGTTTTATAGATATTTCAATGGAGCCTGCTCGAAGGAGCTAGCAGCGTTGATCCCCTCCGTGCCGGTGCACAAGCGTAAAACTCGACAGACACGAGTGAAACAACCATTCACAGTTGAAGCTGGCTGCATGAGAGCGGGTCGTTTAGCCGACTCGTTTTCGTGTAAATCGGCTCGTATGTGGAATGAGCTACCGGCATCTGTCTTTCCACCTACATTTAATCCGGGCCTTTTCAAGGCTCGCATTAACAAATCCTTTCCGGCAGGTCCCTCCTTAACCCGCCTCACAACGATGCCCAACCGGGCAGCGATATAGTGTCCCCCGTTGGTGTTCTGTACGAAAGAACAGTGGGGGCGGTCTTGTTTGGAGTCGACTACAATAAAAAAATAAAAATAAAATGTATGTATATGTATATTTGATGAAAAAAAAATTGAATTTTCCTCTAAATTCTCCTTTTTAGAATAACAGTGTAACTGCACGATGCACACGGCGTAGAAAGTCGAATCTAACATTGTTTTCACTCTCCTGTAAACCTCGCAAAATGCAGATTCGGTACCTCATGTTGAGAATGTCGATGTACATGTGCCATTTCTTATGGATAGCATACTGATAAAATTATGGGTATACCCTTAGCTCAGTTCCATAATATATTATTTATTTATGTCGACGTACTGTTTTAGTATAATAAAATGAAGCTCTTGTATAAATCGTACAATTGTTATTTTATTACATTTTATTTTGTTATAATGTTCAGCTTAATTAAACACACAGTTTTTAAACATAATATGTGATTTTATTTAATATACGCAATTACCTAAACCGAAAAACAAAGGAAAAAAATCAAAGTGTCCTTGTGAATTATATTAATTTCCTAACGATAAATAATATTTTTATTGCTGTTTGATGGATACCTTTTATAAGTAGATTATCCCATTTATCGTGTTTTAAAATGGTACTGTTTGTGAAATAGTTTTGCTTCTTTCACTATTTGTAGGTTTTACGTATTAATAATAAGAATAGGACACTTAGATAGTTTGGCCATGTGGATTGTGAAGTTGATGGTCGGAGAATGAAGCGCGTGCAATTCAATGGGGGAAGAAATTGATAACGCCCATGAAAGGCAAAGCACGCTTGAGTGACTCAAACACATCAGTTGGGTCAAGTTATGCGTCGGTATATCAAAGAGTATGCGCGAGATGATTTATGAATGTAAATAAAGCGAGGCGTGTGTCCTAAGGCAGCGTTGTGTGACATTCAATTCTCTCTATCTACTCCTGTAGAAATATAGTGTCAAAATTAGAGTCTGAATATTTAACAGAATATGTCAAGACTCAATGAAGTTTAAATTTGTGGTAGTTAAAAGATTCATTTTCTCGAGTGGGATCATCACCAGTAAAGATTGCTGAGAAATCAGAGGTTTTTAACACGGTTATTTTGTTTTTTTTGCATTTTTCTTTGCGTTTGAGTCTCACCACTTTATTAGCCCTTTTTCCAGTACACTATTTCCTACGCCACTGTGCTCAATTCTCAAGAGTGAAAACCTCTTTGATTATTGAATTATCTTGGAATCTAATAGCTACCCGTACGGAAAAGCCAAGAGAAATTTAATTAAAGCCAAGCGAAAAAAGTTTTTTTGTATTTTATAGAGCTTCTTTATATTCAATGAGGATCATGTAGATTTCTTTTTTGAAATCATGATTAAATGAATTAGTTTTTCAAGAAAATTTGGCTTCTCGACCTGTGCAAATTGAATGGGGCGATTTCATATATTTTTTTATTAAATATACATGTAAAATAACGCTTTGGAACGATGATATACGTGTTTTTTAAATCTTGTCTAGTGATAGTTGGTGGGTTTTTATATTACCTACTGGTCATATTCTTTTTGCAAATTTTTGTGCATGAAGATTTCATCGATTTTGGTGTGTCTAAATTTCTGAAAATCATCATAAAAATATACTTTTTTTGAAAATCGGCGTCTGCATATTGTACTAAGATATTCTACATGTGCAATTATTTTCAATATCCAATTAAGATTTTTTTTAATTTACATCGTAATAAAGTAATGTTTGCTCAGAAAATATTGTAAAATATTCGAACACGAAAAAAACATTAAACCCAATACCCTTTTATGATTAGAATTATTACTCAAAATAACTCATTCAGCATCCCTGCAAATAAACTTAAACACCGTTTTTTTTAAACAACTGAAAATACTAAAATGTATAGAATGATCAACTTCAGTGAAGAATATTACAAAATTTATTCAAACGATTGGTAACTCCGTGACGTCATTATTAATTAAATAATTAAAAATGTACTTTGTTCACACCACTTTTATTTTTAGTGGTGTGAACAAAGTACATTTTTAATTTTTAATCATTGAAGAAGATAATATTAACACATCCCAAATGAAACATGAATCCGAAAAAACAACAGAAATTAAAAAGATTTCAGTCGCATCTGGGACTCAAACCCAGGATCTCTACCTATCCGGGGTAACCGCTTAACCAACTTAGCTAATGAGACCATTACGCCATTTACACCGATATCATACTTCAAGTTAAGGGTTTTTTAAAATTATCCTCCATTTTTGGAATGGAGGATAATATTAAGTTAAGCGGTTACCCCGGATAGGTAGAGGTCCTGGGTTCGAGTCCCAGATACGACTGAAATCTTTTTAATTTCTGTTGTTTTTTTCGGTTTCGTGGTTCATTTGGGATGTGTTAATATTATCTTCTTCAATGATTAAATATTACAATGAGGTTTACAAACATCAATGAGTTATAAAAAATAAATTGAACATTTTTAATTATTTAATTAAGAATATTACATATCGATTTAGATCAGCGAACGCCCATTCAGAATGTGCCAGTTTTATTATAATTAAAAGTAGAAAACATAAATCGTTATTTAAAAGTGAATAAAAAATTATTTGTTCACAACACCATGTTATGTTGATACTATTGGATTCGGAACATCTGACGTCACGGGTCTCGCCGCGCTTATTCTGGTTTTGGAATTGTATGGACATTTTTCTGCTGTAAATTGAAATGCATTTATTGTTGTAAATAGAAATACAAATACAACCGGTTTACAATTAGACAAATTTAAAATTTTAGAAATCAAGAAAAGCATTAATGGTGAATCAAATATTATTAATATTCAAATGTATTTTTTAAAATGGCTTACTATCTCTTGAATTTATTTTCGTATTAATATTAATGAAAAAATTTCTATTGTAAATTTGTTATTCAACATTTCATAATTTTTTTTATTAACATTTTTGATTAATTACTTACCTTCTTTAATATTTTTTTGTTACGTTTATAATTTGTCTATTTTTACATTATTGTGTTCTATGTTTATCATTTGTCTATACAATTTATTAGTATTCAATATATTCCTGGTGAAGAAAGCATCGCTTTCGAAACATGTTGATATGTAACTAACTAACCATCACGCCGTTTCCCCGCAGGGTTAGACAGAAAGGACGGACCGCCAAAAAACTCGATCTTGGCATCCACTTCTTGCTTCATTCACATTCATACATCGTCTCATATTCTCTTCTATTATTCCGACTTCTGAGATGCCCGACTCAAGTATTTAATTCACTTGATCGTGCCATGTCTTCCTCAGGCGTGCCCGGCTTCTTACACTCCTTTCTTCGTTCATTCGCTCTACATGCCTAAACCATCTAAGCGGCCCTTTCTTAATCTTACTCGCTACGCTTACACCAGCCTTGCATTCGATATTTAAACTTAATCTAGGTGACTTTTAGATCTGTAATTGTTTTTCAATGTAAAAAGCTATTATTAATTAAGGAAATAAGAGTATTCATAGGCAAACCTATTTTCAATGCGGATATTGTGATAATGTTAATGTCAAATTCTATTATTTTCTTTGAGATAGACTTTCTAAAAAGGTACCTGATTTTATTTCCTTTCTTTGGTTTTGGTTCACTATGAATAGAATATAAAATTATGTATGGTAAAGCTCATCCCTGTTTTGACGTTTGACATTCTAACCTCAAAACCGACCGGCCGTATAGATTTGGAGTGTTTTGGCGGGCTATGAAAAATTGAAACTTGAAAAAATATTTTAACTATGAAAACCCACTTTAGAGAAAAATAAAAATATACTGGTATTTACGTTAAAACGTCAGTATTGATATTAAAAAAAACGGACTGGAGTTCATTGTCGTAAAACGATTGCTTCAGTGCATTTGGGTGGAACTTATCAGACTTATTATTCCTGAACTCTCTGACTATAATTTTGACAAAGGTACAGCAATCTTAAGATAGAGTTTCTCTGCTCTTTTCGATTACATACACTTTTGGTCTTGAAGTCGTGATGTCGATTGACCCGTATATTATCCCTATCAATAGTTGCATTACAGCTGTCAATAACAATAATAATTTAAAAACATGTTACCCCTATTACAGTTGCTTCTCTGAAAACCTATTATAGAATATTATTACTAGGTACACCTACCCACTTACTTTATAAGCCTTTAGACGAGGTACGTTTTGAAAATTTCAAATTGCTCTTTTGTAGAGTTTTCCCGACACTTTCGAATAATAAAATAAAAATTCTCGTAATTTTGAAAGCCTTTAGTCAAACAAGGTGTAGAATCTCCAATCGACCCTCATTAAAATCTCTCATAACCAAGTTTTTACCCCGACAATGTTTCATTTTCCCCGAAAATTCAGCTAAGTCGGAATTGATTAGGCGTTCCATTATTTCCTTGTAAATTTCCCCACTTTTGAGTATTACGTCTCATTACCTTACGCATTATAATTTATATAACTTTGTTCAAAGTATACTTGATCAGAGAGATTTTTAGAATCGATTATAAATTTAGCGTGAGTTAAATGTTTCGAATAAACGTGAGATATTTTAATGCAATTCGTCGTATTATTTCAGAAAACCTTTTCGCATTCAGCAAAACTTTTCCTTTATTCAGTGGCTTGCAATATTGTCACGTCCCCCAGGCAAAGTTTTTTTTATTGGGCCCGTCATTTTATTATTTACTCGTTATAATTCATATTACACATAATAAATATTAATGGCGGCAGTTTCCACAAAACCCCTTCCCTTCCGAACGAATGTGTTTGATTTTACAAACAATATATAAAATCTTTTATAAAAAAAAGCACGTGTTTTTTTTGTGACAAAAGAAAGAACAAAAAAAACAAGGCCGTTCATTTTTTTGTTAAATAAAATTATTTTCACAATAAACTGAAAAATAAACTGAAAAAACTGGGTGAAAATTAAGCATGCCGTTTTAACACTTTTAAGTTGTCTATTATTTATACGTAGAAAAAAAAATGACAATAGGAAATTGATTTCAAAATATGTTTATGTTAGGGTAGTAGCGAAATTTTCTGTCTGATGCGATAAATCGCTTTATATCTTACATTGAATCTTAGAAACGTATTTTTTGTTTTTTTTTTCAAAATAAAATTGAAAGTATAATCTGATAATATTCTGCAAGTATTTTAGTGTTTTTTTTTTTAATTTTTTTTTTTTGTTATTGTTTCAGCTGTTTCGGCGTTCAAGTTCATTTAAAACTGCTATTAGGCTACATTGCGACGACTCACTTATATGATTTTATTTACTCCCTCCAATTTAAATATGGACAATGTTTAAAATGATTTATTACCGGTAAAACCTATTAATATTGAAAATAATTTTGGTAATTAAATTTGACTTAGAATTGGTGGTATTTCTTCGGAAATTTGGTTGCTGGTGTATAGGGCCATTACCCATACAAATAATATTTTCAAATTTATGTTAAGTCTAAAGCATTTTCCACGTTTTTTTCCTCGATATGGTTTTTTTATTGTATTTCAAATTACTTATTACTGCAGGTACAAGATTTCTTATTTTAACATCCTCAGCATTTAGGAAAATAGGTATACGAAAAAATAAAGGTTATTTAAAGAGAAATTTAATATCTCTACTGTTTCATTCAATAGCACTAGTCCTCTTTTCATACTATGCATCCTGTGTTAGAACATCTTTTCTGCCGTGTGGTGTCTTGAACAGGTCGTGGAGACGACTACGGCTGAAGTTTTCAAGTACGTATAAGCCAAAGAATTCCAGGAGGTATCATCAATAATATCCGAATATTAATGCATACATCCTCATCAATTATTAATAAGATATGAGTCTAGAGTTAGTGCTATGTACAGTGAATTTTGTATATTCGCCTTTGTTGCAAATTATATGTTTGTACTTACACGAATTTGTCTGTCAGACATTAATATTTAGTTGTTGTATTTCGTGGAGGCAATTCATTCTATTTATGTACCTACTGTGATATGTTTTACACTTGTGTCACTATTGTAATTTGATTTTTTTTTTAAATGTGTAAAAGCCCAATTATGGCGTTTACAATATTTATTTATTTATTAATTTATTTACGGACCAATCTCCAATTACGCAAAATACATAACACGAAATGAGACAACATAACAGCAGCTGCAGAAAAATAAAAGCACATACATAATGCAAAAATGAAGCAATGATAAAAAGAGGACAAAAATATACATTTGAAAGAACATTCAAGTCAAAGCCTGAACATGATTTTAGATATTCTCAATGATAATCTTAGGGTTCTAATTTCTTAGAGCTCTTTATTCTATTATGTACTATGCACTATTTTTTAAAAACATTTACCTGTCTGGGGCCAGGAATCCAACGTTCGTATGTTGATTGGCGACACTCGCTTTCTTTCAAATCGTTATATATCTGACTTCTAGGTATTACCTCTTCAGTGGGCACGATAAACGAAAATGCAAAACACCAATCAAACGTAAAGCTTTCAGCAATAAACAGGGGAGACTTTAATCCACCGTGAAATTATTTATAGCGAGTATATTTTTAATGGGTTTTTTCACCGGTGTTAGAATTTGCTATTTTATTTCGTCACTGTGGAAAAGTGTTTTTTTGCCCTGTTAAACATAATGGCAAGTCATAAGAAAGTTTTACGGTTTAAGTACTGATTTTATTGTGCATTTTCATCCAGATTGATAAAAGTTCCAAATCGCTTTGTTTAATTCTAAAAATTTACCGCTGTCGGAAATAGTAATAGTAATTTGAATCTTAGCCTTTTACGAGTACGATAATAAAATGTTATCTATTTTCTTGATTCGCTTTATTCTTTGGACAATAGCCTTTCTCAAATGTCTCTCGACGGCATTTCTGGTGGACGACCTCTGTTGAAGAATCCAAAGCTTCTTGGCCTCGGACCCAGAATTTACGGGTTCAAACCCCTAGCAGAGCAAATAAAATTTTGATAGTTTGCTTGGATTATTATTACTATATTTTTTACGTGAAATTTTATTAGTATAATATTTAGGACATCTGCATATCCTTTCAGAGATGTTGTGATCTCTATATCACTCTGGTGAAAGACCACCATTCAGAATCAAAACGAGTGAAATGGCTTTAACCGTTTTTGTAACCTGGTAATTTATATGTACTATTTTATCATCTTAACATTATAATTGAAAAGATTTCTGTAAAATATAAACATTTATTTTAATATATATATTTACTAATGAAATAAATTAGTGAAATGGTGTATTTTAATTAATAACTTATGACTAATAACTCAGGGTGTGAGCAAATCTCTAAGATGAATTTGCGAATAATTAGTTCAGATTCCGAATTTGGTTGATGCAACATTAAGAGAGGGTAATTATAAATCTACAAATATGAATACAACATCTCAGTAAAGACTTTCAATAGGGCGCCATGTTACAAATAAATTAATAATTAAGTGAAGCACAAAAAGGCGAGTTATTGCTGTTTGCTGACGACATCAAAATATACAAAAAAAAACGAATGTAAATAAATCACTGCCAAACACTACAGTCAAATATTACCAAGTTGAATGATGGGTGCATACAAAATAATCTATTTTTAAATGTTGAAAATTGCAAAAGCTTGACTTTATGCAGAATCAAAAATTCTCGTATTATTTAAATACCCAATTAACAACACAGCTTTATAAAGAGTCACAGAAATAGAGGTCTGTGTGTTTTTCTGCCAAAATTGTGAATAAAGGTATGAAAAAACTTGGCTTCATATTAAGAACAACCAAAAACTTTAATTCCTTACAAGTCATTAAACTAGTATACGTATCTCTAACCAGGAGTCTCATTGAATACAATTCAGTAATTTGGTCTCCCTCTTACAAAATTCATATTAATAACATTGAGTGAATCAAAAAAAAATGGGAATCTTATGCGGTATTTCAAAAGCCGCCAAAATTTTACCTTATTTGGAAGCTATTTGATTCAGAGTCGGATTTATTAATGTGTCATGATTCCTAATTATCTTTCCCGTGATTCGTACCTAGTTAACTTAACAGTTACCTAATTCAATCTTCAAAGATGTATATTGTAAGTTATTTAGCTAATGTATATTAGAAAATTTAAATTGATTGAATAATGTATTTTTGTTAGAATAACAATTTTTTGACGATTTAAAGCTTAAATCCTGGACTGAATCGCAATTTGTCACCACAATTTTAGGTCAGTTTTAGATAGAAATTTATAATACATGTGTATTAACAATGAGTGTGTGCATAGAAGTGGCGTGACAAACTATGCCTACCCATAAAAAAACGAACTTTAAAAAGAAAATAAAGGATCATATAAAAATGCCTCAAATATCCGACCAAAATGCATTTTTTCCATGAATTTGGTAAGGAACTTGTACGCTTATTTATTCAGTTGCCCACAACAATCGACGAAAGACGATAATTTTATTTATTTATTTTTATTTATTAACGCCCCAAAGGGCTTTTACATATTTTAACATTAAAATGACTATGTGTAAAGAAAGAAAAAAAAAAGTTTACAAAAAAATAACATGATAAATAGTTGGCATATAACATAGGTCTAACATATTTATAATATATATGTATGTATAATAATGTATAAGTGCATGACACAGAGAAGTTATAAAGTGAAAGGCTTTTAATTTGTAGGTAATATTCTTTTTTTAAATAAAAATAGTAATAGCCTGATCTACATGATACATTATATACATGTTCGTGATATATAATATGAGTGCATGACATTGTGAAAAAAAAAGCAATTTGTTTTTATATTTCGGATGATGTAAAAATGTATGAAATTGGATAATACATAATATAGTATATGATAAATAGAAAGAAAAAAAAGGAACAAGTTTTTAGATTATAGATAACTACACAGATAATATATATAAGAAATTAATAATTAAACAATAGCTCTTATGCGATGCTCTTATAATTGTTGTAACATAAAAATATCGTTCAGGTATCTTTTAAATATGCGTAAACTTATATTAATATATCTATAGCAGAGGTGAATTTATTACTAAGTATATGTAGACGAGAAATGGGTGCATGCATTTGGTAGTTAGTCCCAGAATTATTGTTACAGAATAACATATTTTGCCGAGTTTGTCGATTAGGTACTTTGAAACTGATTAGTTGCAGGAGTTCACAACAGTCTAATAAGGAATAAATAATTTTAAATAAAAAGGTTAAGTCTGTTATTTTTCTTTTCTAGGGTATGTATTTTGAGTGTATTTAGCAAGAATGTATAGTTTATGTGTTGTATTGGTATGTGTAGTTTGAAGTTAATAAAACGTAAAAATTTGCGCTGCACGCGTTCAATATTTTGTATAAGAATGATATAGTATGGGGACCACACTATTGAATTGTATTCTAATTTGCTGCGCACTAATGACAAATATACGATTTTTATAACTTCCACCGAATCAAAGTCTTTGACAGTTCTAATTATAAATCCCAATGTCTTCATACCTTTATTAGTTATTTGTTGTATGTGATTTACAAAATTTAATTGCTTATCAAACAAAACTCCGAGATCACTTATTTCGTTGACTTTTTCCAAGATTTTGTTATCTATAGCGTAGTTAAATGGATAAGGGGGTTTTGATTCGACAAAATGCCAGTGTCATGCATTTATCAGCCTTGAGAAATAAGTTATTAGCGATACACCAATTAGTAATAATACAATATAATGGCCATTTTGAAATATTTAACGTAGAATTCATACCCGAACTTAAAAAACTAAACAGCCTACATTTGGGAATAGAGCAATGCACGTCACTGGTTTATCGGTGCCTACATTTATGCATACGATCCTACATTTTACGTTTACCAAAAGTCGCAGCTGATCCACATTGTATTGCATGCAAATTATGTGCAATTAACTACATTATATATATAGGTATATTCCGACATAATGATTCACCAAACTCCTATTGGAAACCGCGCTTTTCGTAGGGTTTGGGGTTGCCATAGCGACAGCATGCTAACAACGTTACAACAAACCGCTACCCCTAACATATTGACAGCTAAACTTGTTATTCCTCCAGTAACGTTTATACACGGAACACCTCTACAGAGTTAATGCTCTATAACCCGACTGGAAGTGCGAATTCCCTATCCTCTAACCTCTAACCTCTAACCGATGTGATGGTCGCTTGCGGTCAACATTAGTTATCGTACCGTTATGGTGTAATCTTGTGAATTATTATTGTATTTATGTTTGTGCTGTTTATTACGTCTTTGGTGTCAGTGTGCCTTTATTTATTGTTCACGTAATTAAAATAGTGCCACAAATCAATAAGTTAAGTAATTGCTCTGAAAGTAAAGCAATAAAGGTAAATATTACTGGCGATTAAACGTGTGTCGTGTAAACATTACTGTAATGCTTTTGAACAATATTTGTTTCGTTATTTTAAGTGTTATTACGTAATTGAATATTGCTAAACAACTATTTATTTGTAGAATTAATAAGAAGTATTTTGCTTCCACCATTGTGTAGTATATAAATATCAACATGTTTCGGAAGCTCTTCTTCCCTCATCAGGATACTAAAAAATAATGACAAGTATATACAAATAATAAACATAATAATGCAAGAATGGACAAATTACAAACATAAACAAAAATTTACAAAAAGTGATGGGAGTTGGTAAATAATTCATTAAAAATTGAAAACATTAAAAAAATATTATGTAATATTAAATAATAAAGTTCTATTAGAAATGTAAAACAGGAAATATTTTCATGATATAAATAAAATCAATAAAATAAGGCCAAAAAAAATATTATAGTATTAATTATTTTTAGAATTCATATTAATAATATTCTAAATATATTGAACATCGCGATGCATTGCTTCTGGTATGGAAATGTCTAAAAACTTGCTCATGAACGTGCCTGCGTGGACGCGATTCGCTTTAAGTCCGCGGTAGGCTTATCGAGCGACACTTACTAAAGTACTTTACTATGCGTGCAGTCTAAATGAACTCCGATCCCTGGACCCCCGTTTACATCTCGTGGACCTCCATTTTTTTCACCCTGCCATGGACCCCCTGCACATCTATATGAAGCCCACAGGTCATATGGACCACTTTGGAAAACTATGGTTTGGAGGAAAGTTTTGAGGTTATGATATGTTACCCCTACCCCTATATCTGCCCCCACCGCCACCCACATCCCGTTCCCTATCCCCACCCCTACCCTCACCCCTACCCCCACACTCACTCATAACATTACCCCTACCCAGTAGTTTCCTCTTATTTTGAAGTTCAAGTGTGCGTAATTTCATCAAAAAGTACCAAAATTAAGTAGTGGGAAAGGGGGAAGAGGTGGTTTTTAGAAATCTCGTGTAGACAATGACCTTCCTCTTGTTTCAAAATTCAAGTGTGCAAAATTTCATATAGCTCGGAACAAACAAACACCACCCGCCCGGGACATTCTTTTTATAAACAGAAGAAGAAGAAGAAAATGATAACATCAATGTTTGTCCATCAACAAATAATCATTCTGACATCCAACAACCCATACTACTAACTGCAAAATACAAATTTCCTTTTGCATGTCGCATTGTTCCAATGCGCGCAAACGAAGAATCTCTCTAATGGTGGAAATACGCGTAATTTTACCGTTATTAGTAATATTTGATGTCGTGTTAACTTTATTTGTAAAACGACATCAATAACGATCGTATGCATTTTGACGGATTCATCAAACGATTGACTGTTTCAATGTTTTTTGCAAGCAGGGCTTCCGATTAACCGGTTTCCATTTATTTATACATTCATCCCAACGGTTAACCGGTTTCAATCTCAATCTGTAACTAATTTTCACATAATCCAACTCAAACATTTGAATCACTTAAATGTGCCATTTTTTCCTGGGATATTACCGACTTCAGATTTCCTTCCGACACTCTTTTTTTCTGCCCAACCGTTCTACTTATCCAAAGGACCCCAGAATTAAATTCTCAATCTCGTTATTAATTAATAATCATTGATCACTTCACTCAAATGGGTAAACCATCATTTTTGCATCTTCTTATTCGCGACCCGTTTTACAACTAGATTTATTCTGGAACTCATTCCTACTACATTCAGTCTAGTCTCATTCTTCCCTGACATGCACCACTAATGGTATCAAAACTTTGTTGTATATTGATTGGCTCACTTCTGGTAACGCCTGTTTATTACCAGGTCTTACCGCTAATCAGCCAAACAGAGCAACCTTATTTATCTTCTTCTACTATTAGTTTCCTGTGCTTGATATTGGGGAAATATTCATGTTGCAGGCTGCAGCCCGGAACAACATGCAATCGAACCAGTCTCACTGGTTTTTAATACATTCCATCAATCTTCCCTTAGATTGTCAGCTGGGTAATCTAGTATGTTACACTCCTTATGATGTGACCAAGGTTTTTGAGTTTTCGCCTTTGTAAATCTAGTACCTATTCATATAGAATAGAACTTCTCAAGTTCTCACCCCATCAGCCTTATATGGCTTAAGGATGCGCCTATATCCACAGTAGCTCAATTACACCATAAGTTTTTTAATAATATATTTGAGATAGTTTGAGCTATAATGCACAGATGGCTCTACTAAGTAGCTTTACTAGTAGTTTCAAAGAGTTCCGGTAGATTTCAGAAAGATGTTCCTTAAGAGAAATATAACGTATCCGCCTTGCACAGATTTTAAGAATAACTAATAGAAAACAATGGCTTCTTGGCTTTTCTATTTCCCCTTCTTGCATATTGTGAACATAGTCTTAAAAAATGACAATTTGCTTGTGTAGATGACGTTGTATTTCGTATCCAACAACCAAGAGTCATCACGATGCTAAAATATGTTCTTTAAAAACTATTGTGATTGGAAAAAAAAAAATTAACCAGTTAACCGACTGAAATGGCGTGTTTTCAGTTAATTGCATTTTCCCAAACAACCGGTTAGTCAATTTCATTTTAAAACCGCTTGGAAGCCTAGCTTCATTGGAACAAACAGCCATCGCAACCGGCAATACCAACTAGTTAGATACTCTAGTTGTACTGAGCTAAAATCGATCAATTATCCAATCAGCACTAATTAACTGGACGTTTGTGTTAGATGACATGCCAACCATTTGAAATTCAAGAACCAATTTGAATTGAATTCGATTGCCGACCATACTTTGACATGTAAATTATTGATACGCTCGCAAACATTTTTTTCGGACGCTCTATATTCGTGCGTAAATATTTTTGAAATGTTGTTTCCAATATCAATGTTAAAATTACTTTTTTGGTTCCGTAAATGTGTCCTACTTTGCATGATGGATTTTTGGTACTTTTCTAGTTTGAAAGTTTTTTTTTTGTGACTCTTATTATAACTTCCCCGGTATTCAAATAATCACCTTTACCACTTTTTTAGCTAAACCCTTATTGTTTGTTTACATTTTTTAAAGAAACCGTTTTACCCCATTCGATGTATTATTTATTTTGCTTTGTATAATATCTCGAACAATAACTTTTTTGACATTCCGGAAAATTGTAGGTGGGCACTTGTAATGACATTATTTTGTTGATGGAACTTGTCCGTTAGCCCATATGGGCCAATGTAAGACCCTTCTACGATGGGTCCTTCACATTTTTAAGACTAATAAATAATGGGCAAAGCTACCCTGTCTCAACATTCCGTGATATATAAGTATACGGAATTACTAACTTTTCTTATCTCAGGGGACAAGTATTATATGACGAACTTTTGATTGTAAAATAAATTGTCTTTGAAATGTAAATTGATGTCTAAGTGGAATTTTGCAAAAAGTTTTAAGCAATTACAATTCGTTCTTAGAATTAAATTGCTTTGGTATATTTACTTCGGTATAGCGTGATAGAATTTTTTAAATTAAATAATTCGTTAATAAATCGTTTTTGTAAAATGATAAATAACCAACATACAGATCAAAGCAACCCTGACATCGTCCTGTGCCGATTTCGGCGCCATTTCGGTGTAATATGGATATATTTTCAATTACAAATACCGTAAAGTTATGTTGTTCAAAATCGTATGGACTTTTACAACTTCAAATCAGTCCCGTTTTCACGAAACAAAAAACATCACTTGAAATTTATTTTACTATGAAAAGTGGTTAAAAAAAATACTTATATTTGCATCACAAGTTAGTCGGGAAAATCTCATTAAAAATTTAAACAGCCTTTGCTGAATTTCCTCATTATATTTATTAGTCGCTAGTAATTGTCGTTTTATTTAAAATCTGAAAAAAACAGTTATTTTATATTAGAATTCTAAATTTGTCGCTCTCCGAACGTTGTTTAGTCCCTCGCACTAATTTGATTATAATGATAACATTTTAATACAAATATTGTAAGGACATTACTTATATTGAACGGCACGCCACACAGGTTAAATAATGCACATTAAACGGACTGTCCATAAAAATCGATAAAATCATTCGACTAACAGGAAAAGACGTAAGAGACGTTTAATTTAAGTTGCGTGAACAACAAGTCTTTAGATGTGTTTAGTGATGAAAGTTTTAAAAATGTTTCTCGAGAAGTTGTACGAGAAATTAAATTTTCTAACTTTATCTGTGTCAAGAATTCCATTGCAAGCAGACGTGTAAGATTTCTTTAAAAAATAACATTAACTACAAGAGTTTAGGCAGGAGCTAAAGGTGATTAATTTGTTTCTCGGGGGATGGAAGAGTCTCAGAGAAACAAAACTTTCAAATTTTTCAATCTACAATTATACCGAAAAATCCTCATACAAGCAGACGCGGAAGTTCTATATTAAATGGAACGTGAACAACCAAGAACTAAACTAAACAAGTGTTAAAAGTTTTAAATAAATTGTTTATCGGAGGAGTTATAAAAAATACTCAATAAAACAAAATTACTAATATTATCAATTGGATCTGTATCAAGAAATCGATTGAAATCAGACGTGGAAGGTTTCTTTAAAAAATAACATTCACAACCATAGTGTGGAAAAGTGGTAAAGGTGATTATTTTTCAGATGAGTTATAAAAGAATCTCAAAGAAACAAAACTTTCGAAATTTTCGAACTGGAACTATACCAAAAAAAACATAATGCACGCAGACGCGGAAGGTCTATATTAAAAATAACGTAAATAACCAAGAGCTTGGCTAAGCAGGTATTAAAAGTTTTAAATAAATTGTTTGTCGGAGGAATTATAACAGAGACTTGAAGAAATAAGACTTTCAACATGTTCACACTGGAACTGTGTCAAGAAATCCATTGCAGTTAGTTGTGGAAAAGGCTCAGAAGATAAATTTTTAAAAGAACGTGAACAACAAAAGGTTAGCTGAGAAAGTGGTAAAAGTAAAAAATAAATTATCGGAGGAGTTATAAGATAGACTCAAAGAAACAAAGTTTTCTAAATTTTCAAACTGGAACTGTGTCAAGAAATCCATCATGCAGGCGGATGCGGAAGGTCTTTCCTATGACCTCCTGAGCTCTTGGGGCGGCAAGAGCTGGCTCAGCAGGAGTCTAGGCAGTATCCCCAAATTAGGACCCCCCCGAGGTTGGGCCGCCAGGATGGACAGGAAGGACCAAGTCAATACGTCCTGGCCGCAACCGGCGTTCTACACTTGGAGGGACACGACTCTTAATGAAAAAAAGGTGAGTTATTATCTGGGTTTTATTGTTTCATCGCCAATTTGATTTCAGCTCATTAGGAGAATTATCGTTTTGCTTCGCCACCATGATTCTCCACTGTCGGTGTGCTCATATAAAGGAGTCGTGAGTTACCGTCTTCTGAAACTAGTTCATGTTCATGAACGAGTTCGTAAAGGCAAAAGTCAAGTGCCTTACAGTTCTCTGTTTTGGTCATATTTTCTTTCCTACATTGCTGACTTCTGTATTTACATGGGTATCTACTCGTACTGTAGATTAGACATATGTGTTGGTCTCGATATTTTTTTTAAAATGTATATCGTCAAGTTCAGCCAAATAAATTGTAATAACGCAATTTTTATCTGAAACGTTCACTGTCAAAGCACCCCTTATTATATTTAATTTCTTAGGCACGTAAAAGTTATAAAGTTTTATAATCACGATCCCGCCTGTCATTGTTCATCGCGAAATGTTTGTATTTTCAGTTTTCGTTAATTACTTTCCGATAGTGTCACAATGTTAATAACCTCTCACTCAGTTGGCTGACGTAAACAGGCCTCATCGGTGTACAATAATGACAATCTGTCATTAAGTTGACACGTTGCCCCACTCTATCCGCCCATCTTCCCTGCGTAGGGATCCTTGTCAAATTATTTGTGAACGAATGCGCAACGAATTATGAAAAGTTGGCTTGAGGCTGAGTTATATATATATACATTTTTAAATTTGTAGATAAGAATGAGTAGCTTTGTGCTTTCTCTTATTTATTTGAGAACACAGTGGCTTTGATATCAAGTGAATTGAACCAAATTGCTGGGAGCAATGACCTTATTAGATTGTTTTTTTGACCCTGTATAAATAGCAAGTTTTTACAGTAAGGTATTCGAAATTTTTAAGGAATGTTTTTTAATTATATTGATTTTTTTTTAGAACTATGTTTGCGTCAACTCTGGTTGCAATACTTATATACCACGATATTAAATTTGGTTAAAAAATCTTAACTCTGATTCTTCTTTTTCTGGTTCCCTCTCCTATCAGAAGTTGGCTATCGTCAAAACAATATTTGCCCTGCAGACTGCAGTCCGGAACATCTAAGCGATGTCTTAGATTTTAAAGTGTCCAATCCGTTTGATGTATTCCTCCTTTGTGAGGGGGTATGTTTAGAGCGTAGGTGGGAATGATACTGTTGTAACGCGGTTTTTTAATGGAAGAGGATTCTAAGTACCTACGCCGTTGTTCCTTCAGCTCCGGTACACTGCCGGGAAACAAGACGAACCCGTGCCCATCATTTGAGCATGAGAACAGGTCGGTTCTAAGAACCAGTTTTTATGTTTAACGCTCGAATGTGGAATGACTTTCTGATGGCTTAAAACGGTTTCCTCCCTCATTTTTTCCTTGAAAATTCTCCGCTCACGTCCCTAAAAGGTGACCCTCATCGAGTCCATATAAAATAATGTTAAAATAAACATCATAGCCATATTATACAATGTTAGGCGTTTCTTGACACATACCCAACTGTTATAATGTAGTTCTATAAAATTATTTTTATTTCTCTTTTTACCATTATTTTATTCAATCTGTGTCTATGAAACGGCTATAAAATAATTTACGACCTTTATAAATGATCCGATCGGTATTTTCGTAAAACTGGTTCGCCCGATTTACCGAATTAAGAATACTCATATCTACCCACCTGCCCAAATATAATAACTGTGTTACCATGAAAAATGTTACCATAACCATTAAGCCCAAGCCCGTTACAATTTTTTCGTAATAATAATTAATAATACGACTCTTGCGTGCTCAGGAATCCGATTATACCAAAAATCAAGACTTGGGTTCATGCACCTTTCCTGTAAACTAATATTACGAAGGAGGGGAATTCTTAACCCAGATTTGGTGACATTTTTGGGACGTGTACAGTATTTTTGTACACGAAATCGCTTAAATAATCTGTGTCACGCTAAAAATATGCTGGAAAAGCTGGCTAGTTTAAATTCTACAAAACTTATTTTATTTGATTTTATTTTATTTTATTTTGTTTTATTTCATTTTTTATTTTTTATTTATTTATTTTTATTGTTATTTTTTTATATTTTTTTTATATTCTATTTCTGTATCGTCTATTATGTTCTAGTCAAAATAGTGAAAATAAGGTCAAACTATGTTTTGTAAAGCGCCCTTCTAAACATAAACAGAGAACAGCCAGAGAGTTGTGGGTAGGTACTCTCAGTATCACCGTGTTGAAAGACCACCGTTCAGAATAGAAATGTTGCTTGAATTGGTTTAACCGTATTATATTAACTGATCTGAGTTTCCGGGAACATCCCAACCATCCCCTCCCCCTCTCCGCTCCCTTCAGCCTCTCAACATACCACAAATGAGGGTCCCATATTCCCACTGACTCCAGACAGTTGAGTGTATTAAAAAATCACTCTTCTCTTTTTTTCCTAAATTTTCTCCAGCATTTTCCACTGATTTGATTCAATTCTCAGGATCTAACAAAAACTTTGTAGGTATCCGACATTAATTTTTTTTCGTCAAATTGAAAGAATTTTTGGAAATTCAATCACAGAATCTCATTCTCTCACTTTTTCCGCCGGCTTAAGCCACTCCAACCGGGTGTATGTTTTAATAAGCTTCTCCCAATTGGAAGGTTCCTTTTCGGGCTGAAAATTTGTACCTAGTACATCATATTGGTGTTTTCCAACGCGTGAGAGAAGGTTTTTTTGTTGCTTTTCAACGGCGATCCTCGGTAATTTTCCTTTCATTGGGTTTTATAATTCAGTTTCCTTCCAGCAGGATTTTCATATTTTACGTGCTGTTTCCCGCCCCATGTCGAGATTTCCCTCAATATTTAATGCCACGTGATCTGTCCGAACGGTAGACTCTATATCATAAGACATGTTAAGTAGACGAGGTGTGAGTTGTTTAATAAACTACTAAATGTTATGCTTGACTTTACGCGTGAAAATTGTTTAAAAAAAAATACTGTTTTGTTTATTCGATTATTACCAAATTATTGATGGAGTTGTACATTTAAAAAATATGAAATTTACTGTTGTAAGGAACAACGTTTTAATTTTATATGTGCTGTGCATGTTATTTTTATTTTTTTTCCTTCGGTATTACGAGAGACTCCATTCAGGCAGTAATAGCATTAATAATGGTGTTATTGGATTGTCGTATTCCGCGTCTTTGGCTCTTTGCAGGGAGGCACTCTGAAAGAGTTCACTCGTTCCTCCGGGCATATTTCCATGGCACTGCAGTACCGGAAGAGTTAACGATGAGCATTACCGTAATGCATTAGTGCATGCTATTATTAGTTTGCAGAATCGGCCCCCATTTCTGGCGCACATAGAGACAAACATGACCTACAAAATATTTTTTTTAACAAAACTTTAAACTCTAATTGAAATAATGTTCTAATGATAAACGGAGACCATTATTAAAATAGCCCGTTGATTAAGTGGGACTAGCATCCGTTCCGCTCGTCAAACAACCCGTATTGAATTCCCCGCGGCTTAAATAAGAAGATTGCCACCGTCAATGTGTCCCCGTACCGGAGTGCCGGCTTTGTTGCTGAATACATTACGGCCGATTGTTTATTTAGGACCAACACTGCCACCGTCCTACCTACTACCGGCCAGGCCCGGAGGCGACCCGTCCGGGGAATAATTACCGCACCGGGCCTGTCAGGAATGTCTGATGAGAACTGTTGCTGGATCGTGGACTTACTAAACACTGAGAAAGGTGACGTTGAGATTATTGACTGAATTGAAAGATCCCTACTAAATAAGCCATTCCAAATACCTATACTATCGCAACTACGGAACAAAAAATAATTAAAGGTATACGTGCTTCAAATAATAATAAAATTAATATGAAATACTTCGTTTACACCGCTGTTTAATATATAAATATCAACATGTTTCCGAAGCGAAGCTTCACTCATCGGGATACATAGTATACTAAAAATAATGACAAATATAGACAAATAATAAACACAAATATAAATTAACGAGACATTTGAATTTGTGCCGAATTGACGTGAATTGTCAAAAATGTCAACACCTGTATAATGTTTAAATTAAATAATAACGTAGTTGGTAAAATACTTAATATTGAGTTTTTCTCTTGTTAAAACATCGAAAATATTGTCATTTTTGATAAATGTTGCTCGCTGAATTCAGCTGACAGCTATCATTCGACAGAACTGGAACCGCAGTTAAGTAAGAAGGCATTAACCCTAAGGAAAAAGTTAAAGAATCTTCCTTAAAAAGAACGAGAATAGAGCCCCAGGAGTCACTTGGACTGTTTTTAATAAAAATCGAAGAACTGGGAATCTCCCGTCTACCGGACAAAATGCACCAAATCCGGAACGTCACCAGTTTTCAATTTTTTTGTTTATCAACCAATCATGAGTGTGTACGCATTTCTTTTAAACATGTATGGGTTCACCAGTCCCCACAACAGCAGCTCGCTACTGTGTTACTTGCTAATTGTGGCTAGAATAAGCCATCTTCTTATAATATTAATAGGTACTAAATCAAAATTTGCCGCACTGATTATAGGCGGTTCTCCTTCTCCAGCATCTGTCTGTTTGGGAACCACATCCCCTTCCGGATGAGTTTCTTGTTTGATCCTAAAACGCCCACGCAGAAAATGTTGTTTACCTACTCTCAAACATTGTAAGTTGATGCCAATCTAAGTGTCAATAATTAGATCAACTCTTAGAGTCAATGTTCGTTTATAAGATATTTTCTCACTATATTATGAAGCCATGAGTATATACGGGTGTTCATATTTTAAAAAATATATATATTTATCGATTTCGGCACCCGAAAAAATTGTATTACTTAGTAAGTAAATTTAATGAGCAAGGAAAATATAAACCATCCCATACCTGGGGATCTTATATCTTATAACGATGGATACATAATTAAATACTACAAAAGTTAAATTGTTTAGGATATGACATTATTTATACTACTGTGATATTTATTTCTCTGTTCGTGCCGGAATGCTGTAATATCTATACATGTTTTTTTCCCGTAATAAACAACTTTTTTTTTATTAATTGATAAACTAAAGTTCTTAAAAACTTAAGACAAGATTTTTGTGCATAGCGCAAAGGGTAACAATTATTATTTTTTTATAAACAATAATTATTAATTTAAAACACTCATCCAAATTGAAAAAAACCTTCCGAGCAAAGATAAATGTCGCCGGCAGGACTCGAACCCGCACCCTTCTAATATCCGGTCAGATATTAGTATATATATTATTATTATTACCATTATTATTATATTATTTTAATATTTATTTAGAGCATCTGACCGGATATTAGAAGGGTGCGGGTTCGAGTCCTGCCGGCGACATTTATCTTTGCTCGGAAGGTTTTTTTTTTTTTTAAATTTGGATGAGTGTTTTAAATTAATAATTATTGTTTATAAAAAAAATAACTTTTTTTTCTTTGTAAATTTAATAATTTTCTTTGTAAGTAATAATTATAATAATAATGGTTTATTATCTTCTTTTTTATAACATATAATGGTATCCTCACTGGGATTTCCCGTGCTGAGGATTTCATTTACAAAATATGACACACAAAAAAATTAAATCATTTCCACCTCGTAATAATAATCTCACATATAAACAGAAAATCTGTCTGTAAAATACAATTAAAACACTCAATCCTCAAACTTTCGGATTATGAAATAATTGTGTATGGCTTTTTCTGTCTGAACTTTCTACGCTAAACCTTTTCGGCTATTATCGAACTTTGAAATATCTGCAAAATTTTAACAATGTAAGACTCTGTATAGTTTGTTCCGTGGTTTTCAATCCAAATCTTTGGATTAAGCCTATAGCAAAACTAATAAGACAATGATGTGAGAAATATTTTAATATTTATACCACAAGTATTATTTTGAGCATTAATGGTGGTAAGCGTGCCAAATATTAAAATTAATTGTATTTTTTGTGTTCGCGTTAGTTGACATAAAATAATTAAACCTAACGATGGCTATAAGACCCTATTAATAATAAAACATAATTCCACGACGACCGGGTACGAATTTGACACTTTATGTCAGTCGGCTATTAAATTCGGATATTAAATAAAAGCATAGGTTTCTTCAAACGAGTGGTATTCACTTTGTGGCGTCATTATTAATTAATTCATTAAAAAACGTGCTTTGTTTACACCACTTTATAAATACACATAAACAAAGAATAATGTCAAGTATAGACAAATGATAAAAATTAGAACACAATAATTTAAGAATGGACAAATTATAAACATGAACAAAAATTGATTAAAGTAGGTAAGTAATTAATCAAAAAGGCTAATAAAAAATAATTATAATACTTATTATTTTAATCTTGACATAACATCATAACGCAATATGGGCAAGTTGCACGTTAAGCAAACCGAATGCACAGTTACTTTTCGGTTTGCATAACCCGCTTCCAACACTTCGGTCTGAATTTGATAGGAGAATGACTTTATAAATAAAGCACGTTGGTTTGCTTGCATCTACGAATACCAACGAATAAATGATCAAATGATCAAATATTATTAGTAAATTATGGAGTCGGAGTGGATTAAAAAAGCTTCAGATCTGAAATTTCCCTAGAAATAAATTAAGCACGGGAGGTTTCCCCCGTCGGGAAGATCAATGGTACGGTTTTTTGTAAAGTTCAGTGCTAAGCTCATACAATGATATGGTTTGCACATTCTCATTAACATTCATCAAAACTCCATAGTTAAACATTGACTGCCACAGTCCCCTTGACCACCACAGCCCACACGTACATGGAGAAACTCCTTCCAATTGGTACATAGTAATTGGTATTAACATCGTACAGGTCTATAAAACGAACACATGGAGATACTGTAAGCCAAAGAAATCACTCAATACAAGGAATTTCTCTACAAACAACAGTTTAAACATCAAGGAATGACACGTGCATGTACGTGTCATCAAGTTAGCGCAGGAAGCACCCTCCATTCCAAGAAAATACAGGAACTCGAGGCCGCAAGACATCCACCCGGACTCTGACCAACCAATACCTATTGACAAAGACAGTCGACCACATGCAATGAACGCTACGATGATTCAAGCCCGAGAGATCCTATGTTCTATTGTCGTTAAAGATGGAACTGGAGCCACTCGAGCTTCCGCGAAACTACCTCGCCAGTTAAACTCTCGCTAACCTACCACACCGATGAATCCCAGATGGAGCCTGGAACCAGGACCCCGTCCACCCTCAGCAACATCCTCATCACCACTAGCAGCCAGATGCCTGAGCACTAGTTCACTCCGTCCACATCGACCCTCCAGAGCCAAAGAGCTGTCGGCTCCCCGCTCGTTAGACGACAGCCCGTCTCCGTTTGTAAGAAATCACCCCCGTTGCCCTACTATCTTCAATTCAAGTAAACATTTGGATTAACGAGCTAATAGATTCTAGCTAGATATGTTTATTCAATAAGATCTCTTCAATAAGTACCTATATTCACTGTACGCTTAGGGTTCCCATTGTAGTACATTTTCAATCTCTATAACAAATATTATGTCCAAGCACTCTGTACAGGAAATTGTCCCGCCTTATATGTAAGGAAATGTAGTTTCAGTAACCTCAAATATCTTTTAAAATATCAATCATCACAAACAAATGTATCTAGGGAAGCGCCGAATCCATGCCCTTAGGAAGTCTCCTGCTCTTCGCTCGACAAGCTAGACTCACGAGGTGCCAAACGACCCAGGTCAAGGTCCCAGTCCCTGGGAGACATAGTCTCCCGAGCTTTGGAGAGACTATAGGCGTGTGTCATATCTTTAAAGACTCTATCAAATTTTAAAGCCTACACCCTTTAACAATATCATGAGGTCGATTGCCTGGTGGGTAGGAGGCTTGACTAGGAGTTGAACTGGACAAGGTCAATATTGGCTGCGGTAATCGAGTTACTTTATTTTAAAAATAAGTTATTCTCATAGAAATGGTTTATACCTCTTGTTATAATTCTTTTTTTTTATTAATTTACATAAACAAAAGAAAAGTGGTTTTTGTAAATTAAATATTTTGGAATTCAGAATGTTAATGTTTGGGGAATATAATGTTCTCCAGCAAAAGTAAATGAAGGTTAGACACATTCTCATCACAGTTGGTCTCCGAGTTATTGCTACAAAATAATACTCTATCGAGTAAATTGTCCAGAAATACCTGCTTTAAAATTGACAAGATGCAGGAGCAAACTGGGCACTGTATTAACTTTAAATATTATTTTTCTACGGGCACAATAGAAAATGGCATATTTTTATTGTTAAAAAAACACTATCCAATTAATTTTATTATCTTAGAAACACGTCTATTAATTTGCTACCCTTTCTTAATATATTTCTAAACTATACACATATGACCTCCACCTTCTCTCCTCTACCATACGAAGCAGTATGATTCTACATAGTTATATGCTGTAATAAATGTAAACTAAAATCTTTAAGCCAATATTTATGTAGAATCCATCTCCTTTAATGTTTCGCCCTGTGTTTATGTTTACGAATCGTCGTTTTGAATTAAGAACGTTTTCATGACGTCGTTAATGTTTCCTACGAAATAACGTCTTCTGCCCTAAGCGTTATGGCTTTCAGTAATGCTAAGTTAACGTGCGTCAATAAATACGTCAATTTTGCGTTAAGGATCAAAGTCTTATTGTTTTACTTCGCAATCGTATCATTAATATAATATATCATATAATTCATATCGTTTTATTCTCAATCATTATTGGCGGCTGTATTATGATGCCTGAATCAGTTAACTTAGAACGTGTCACAACTAATTACATATCGATTTTTGTAAGGCTTTAGGAAATTAGAACTCAAAGATTATCATTTAGAATTTGTAAAATCATGGACTCTACTAAAACTTTCTTTAGGCTTTGACTTAAACCTTCTCTTAAACGTATATTTTTGTCCTCTTTTTTGTCATTGCTTCATTCTTGTAGTATGTATGTTCTGTTCTTTTTTGTATCTCTTGTTTAAATACATGTATCGAAAATATAATTTATCGAAGGAAGCAATTAATTTGTGGCTTGACATTATAATTTAAATAAAAAATGTTTTTGTTTTAAGCCACTTTATTTTATTCATATATAGTTTATACTCGTATGTGTACATTCCCGAAGAAGGTTGAATCCAACCGAAACCGGTCGAATGTAGAAATATATATATATACAATGTATATAAATAAAATAAAGTGGCTTAAAACAAAAACATTTTTCATTTATAAAATATAATTATTTGTAAAATGTGAAAAGATGTGTGATTTGGTATCTACCGTTGTGAATATGTAGAAAACCATTAAGAAAAACGTAGTTAAAAAATGGCTAATAACTCTTCATGATAATAATACCAGAACGAAGCAACTAGACAAGATAAATATACTTAAATGCAATGCTATTTTTGGACAGAGAAGCTCTGAATTGTTAGCTGTAAAATTATATAACAAACACCCACTTATATCAAAAAAAGTCATTCAATCAATTGCATTAAGTCCAGCAAAATTTAGCTTAAGGAATTACCAGAACAAGAACTGACTATTATATTTTATATATTCTCAAAAAAACGTCATAGAAATTACTATTTATACCTTACCTTATAATATCAACATTATATAGAAACTAATAAAATGAAAAATAAAAAATAAATTGTTCTAATTACAAACTAATGGAAAGCTGTTTTTGTGATTTACAGATAAAAAGGCTTAACATGACTTATTAACGACTCTCTGTAAAATATCAGATCACAACTTTTATTCTCTCGTAAATCACGTACACGTATAACATTACTTATTTAGCAGAGAGCTAGCGCTAACTGTTGATAATTTATTGAGTAGTATTGGTATCCCATTATGTACCCACTTTTGTGCACCTTTTGATTACATCTTTAGAAGGCGTCCATGGGTTAATAGTACAAGTGATTGTTTACTATATTTAGTCTCTGACTCATTACCAATCGCCCACTGTGCATTGCCGTACAAAGATGATGTCGTATCAAGTGTGGGTAATAGAAACATGTACACAGTGGGTCGGCGATGCCAGCACACAGCAATTATGTGTCATCATGTTGCATTGTTTACCCTAGAAACAATTCACGGTGCTAAATATAAATACGTACATTTTGTGCAAATATGAATAGATCTTGAACACTGTATTTATTCAACTGCAATAAAAATGTGTTTTTTTTTGTTCTTGAAATGCCTATGTTTTTAAACGAATTTAAAATATTCTTACTATTCACCACTTTATAAATATGCATTGATATCTATGTGTTTCAAAAGCGATGCTTTCATCCTCAGGAATACATGAATACTATTTATAATGTTCATATATGTAATCATTGAAGAAGAGAATGTTAACATAACCTAAATGAAACATGAAACCGAAAAAAAACAACAGAAAATAAAAAGATATCAGTCACATGTGGGACTCAAACCCATGACATCTGTCTTTCTTTAATAAAGTAAGGAATATTATTTATTACCCACTTTTCAATATGTTCACAAGACCTAAACATAATAACATATTTAAATAAGTCAATAGCATTCACGTCATTATAGAACAATTAATAAAACTTTACTATTTAATGCGGGAAAAACAGATTTCAACCGTAAGTACCTCACATAATGGAGAATGTATTATCACAATTACTTTCTCAATAAATCGGTTTCACCGGTAATTAATCATTTTAGGCACCATAAAAAAAAATTATTTCATATAATCATATAAATAAGTCGTCTCAACGTAGCCCAACCGCAGTTTGTTAATGACTTTGAACGCCGAAACAGCTGTCACAATACTAAAATGCTTGCGTAACTTAATAATAGTAATATTATTTGATTATAAAATTTTTAAAAAATAAATTAAATGTGTTCTACGAGCTAAACGCAAAAAAAAATATTATATCACCATCCAAAAAGAAAAAGAGAAGTTCCTTGCGTAGCTGAACTGAAGGTTTGCAAACCTATCACGGACGCTATTTCTACCCAAACGTGAATAATTGTGTTGCGTTTGTGCTTTTTTATCCATCCTGTTGGTCGTAAAAGTCCGTTAAAGAGATTCATCTTTTTAAACATTGTAATAAAATGTCAATGTTGCTTTGAAAACTACATTCCTTTGCGAAAATTTGATCACTCTCCAGCCATATTACGTTACACGATTGTATTTGTACGACATTTTAATAGTCTGATGAATTTTAAACAAAGATATTTAAAGATACAGAACGAGTTTAACATTTATTTAGATGTGTATAATTTAGTATAGTATCTAGAAATGCAAATTTATTTTATTTATTAGAACTATTTGGAAATCTTACGTTCTCAGATTGTACAACAAACACCGTTTGATGAAAATATTCTTTCAATTACCGACTTTAAGCAATGTTTTGTGCCCGGTCTCTAAATGGATTTATTTTTCAATGCCATGTTTACGACCAAATCTACTCTAGCCATAGACATCGACAACGCAGCTCTGCTATCCGAGCATTACTACATTTTTCTATAGATTTCGCTGTTTTAAATTAAAATTAAAATTTTATAATGAACACCTAAACATTTAGAGAGCCGTAAAAAAAACATATTCCCTCGTGTATTGTATTACCTACTATTTGTATGGTTTTAGGGTTGAACGACTGCTCAAATCTGCAAATCATCCAAGGATAGCGCGGTACCGGGGGTACATAAAGTGGTGACTTTAGAATTGAGAGGTCATTCATACTCCGCCTTTGTAATAAAGCGGCAAGCGGGTGGGAACCGCCCCCGCCTCGTTCAACCCTAAAGGGGAACTCCCGAGTAATGGAATTTTACAATTTGATGAACCTTTTAAATAATGGGTAGAGCTTTTTTCTGATAGTATTGTTTTTATTTTATTTTTTGGAACGATTAAAATATTCGCTATGAATAAGGAATATTTTATTTTTGTATTTTCGTTTTGTTAATTACTTTTTTTAGTGCCCGGAGCCAGTAGGACTATGCCATCGCCAATTAAGATATGTTGTGATACTACACGGAGTGGGAATGGAAATGAGATGAGATAGAGGAAGGTTGAGAAGTGTCTATCTATTCAGTTCTGGTCACTAAACACGGTTCGAAACATTTAAAGCGACGTTTCTATTCTTAATGGTGGTGAAATTTATTTATTTATTTATTCACGCCTAGAAGGCTTTTACATGTTGATATATTTATCACATAGTTTTACAAGGGAATACAATAATGTACACATAAAATAATAAATAGTTGTAAAAGAAGTAAGTAGATACAATATAACAGTATGTAGTTACAGCGTAATTATCACAATGAATAATAGTTATTAATTGATAAACTAAAGTTTTTAAGGCAAGATTTTTGTGCATACCGCAAAGGGTAACAATTATTTTTATAAACAATAATTATTAGCCTGAAACACTCGAGTCCTGTCGGCGACATTTATCTTTTCTCGGAAGGTTTTTTTAATTTGCATGAGTGTTTCAGGCTAAAATTTAAACAAAATCAAGTAAAAGCCAAGGTATGTAAAAAAACTATTATTCTAAATATATGTATTGATTTGAAAATAAATTAAAAAGACAGATATTTATTAAGAGTATTTGGTTATTAATAACTCTTTAAGGGCCGTCTTTCCCAACTCTTTGAACGATCAATCTAAGGTACCGATCAACCAAGCATTTTGTTGAGAATTCGCTCTGTTTGCCTGTTTCCAAGCATTTTTTATAATAAATTGTCTATGGAGGTGCCCGCCAACTTTCATAGACGTACATTTGACGTTTTTCTTTCATAAAAAATAATAAATAAAAGAAGTTAGGTTCTCTTCGGTTTTATTTAAAACATGCAAAAAACATGTTTTGACATTCGAAAACTGAAATAAATCTTTGTGTTTCAATATTTAAATCGCGATAAATAGATCGCGAACCAATAATGACGTTTGACATTTGTTCACCCTGTTGACACTTTTTATGACTAGTTTTCTATTGAGCGAAACTTAATCCACAAAATATCAATATCCTAAATTTATCGTAAATTTTTATCGAGAATTTCGTTGGGAAGAGCGTACTTGTGCATTTGTTGTTGTGTACAAAAGTTGCTCAGTGGGGTTGGGAAGAACGGCCGTAACTCTAGTATTACAATTTCTAAAAGTTTTTCCTGTGTATAGACGCTGCAATCGTTAAAAATTAATGTGTATATATTAATATTTGTTTGAAATATCATCCTTATCCGAGTTTTTTAAATATGTATATTATTTTAATTTGTTATAAAAAAAATTGTTAAATATGTAAAAACTTTTAATTTGTTATTAGAAAAATAATTTTTTAAATTTGTTGTTAAAGACGTATTTTTTTTAATTTGTTAATGAAAATATAATTTTATTAATTTAATGTTAGAAAAAAAAATTGTAGTTATGTATCCTTATTTTATATACTGTGGGGTTTAGGATATTTTTGTAACTATTAATATTAATATAAAATTGTACCAGTTTAAAGATGGCCGTGATAGGCTGAAACCGGTCAGGTCAAAAAACAAAAAGTGGAAAAATTTAAAAAAATGTTTTTCTATAAATCATTATAATGGAATTCCACCGCGAATTATCAGCATTAAAAACAGAATAGAATCAATTCATATACTACATCATTTATCGATTGTCTAGGTCTAGACATATTTATGTAAAGAATTGGTAGAAATGTGATCAATACCGACTTGAGAGAAAACGGATGTTGACAAATTACAAGATCTTTCGACTCATTGAATTTTTATATTTGTAAAAGTTTGACCAATTTTACCAGAAGTAGGGAAAATTTTAACTTACTTCGGCACACTGATACAACAGGCTTCTCTATCGGTTTATATCTTCGGTGTGTACGGCACATTATATTACATTCATCTCGTGTCATTAATATTCAAAGAAGATCCCTTTCAAAATTCTCTTCAATTTCATTAATAGCTGTTTTTAAGTCACCCGGTATCAATTTCTCATTGAGAAAATATAAAAGTTAACGAGTTTTCCTACCTCGCCGGCGACGGAATCTATTTTATTAAAATTCTCCGAGCTTCGATGGCCTCCATTCAGATAAAATAATTCCGTGAAAACAAAATTGTAGGCAAAGTGGATACGTCCTAAAAGCTTCGATAGAGTCGTGAGAAGCGTGAACGACGGAAAAATTGCGCGGAAGCTTTGAAAGATTATGGAAAATGGAATTTCTGCCCGAGCGAAGATGGATTTCGTGCTTTTATTTTTTTTTATCATCGATGGTGATAAAAATTTCTACCGAAAGGTTCGAAACGTATATGTGAACATGGTATTTTATTTAGTAGATGAAAATCACAGCTCTGTACACCTACAGTCGCAGGTGTACACCATAATTTCGCTCGGTAACACTTTTTTTGTTAAATGTAATTAAACTATACACAATGGAAATATAAGACAACAATACATTGATTTTTATGTGTACAATCTTGATGTGAATCCCAATATGAGAACGGGTCGTTTCTGCAACTCGTTCTTGAGTTAAACAGCTTGGCTGCGGAATAACTTGCCCACCTCTGGGTTTCCTCCCTTCTACAACTTGAGTCTATTCAAGACCCTGGTTCACTTCTTATTTTCCTCAAAACACAGAATAGTTAAATTATTTTCCTCGTGACCTCTTTGTGGAATCTTAGGTAAAAAAATTAAATTAAATTTGCTCCTTGAGCCAGTGAAACTATGACATCCCAAATTGGGACATGTTGTAAGGCTGAATAGATTGAGTAAGGGAAGGAGATGGGAAAGAGGAAGGTTGGGAAGTGCCTGGCTATGTAGATCTAGTCATCAAAGACGGATAAAGCCATTTTCATCAATTTTTCGATTCTGAATGGTGGTCTTTCACCTCAGTGATGCTGAAAATATCTACTACTCTGGAACGTGCTGCAAAAATTCTACATTATATTGTTTTTTTATTGAATTGATTTTGAAATAACATAAATTAATTAAATACATAAAATTTTGACAGACCGCATTTGAACCCGCGACCTGTGGATACGTCACAAACAGATTTCGCATTTAGCGAACCAATAGTGGTCCGTAGTGGGCGGTATGACGTTTGATATAAATAATAATTATATTTTATTATCTTCTTTTTTTATAACAAAATAATGATATCCTCAATGGGATTTCCCATGTTGGGGATTTCATTTACAAAATATGAAGTTACATTATATTAAATTGATGAAAAAAATAAAATAATTGTAAGGTGAGAGGTTTAAAACAACTGCAGTTGGGTGGTTTCGGTGTTAAGTCTGTATTTGGTGTTAATATATTTTCTATTTCGGATCTCCCCACGTAGCGCATTCAGTGTTTTATTTGATTTTTAAATTTATTATGGTTGTTGTGATTTTTGAAGGATAGTGGGATTTTGTCGTAGAATTTATTAAGATGGTATAAGAAGTTTTTTTGTCCAAATATTGTATTTGTGGTTCCTTATTGGATATGTTTTTGACTCTGATTTCTAGAATTTCTAATATGTGATTGTTATTAATTCTTTTTTTTTGTATTTTTGTAAAGTAGTGTGTTTTAAAAGTACAATTGTTTTATTAAATAATGTTAAGTTTGTTCTAGATTTAGTCAGTCCTAGTTCTTACAGGGACAAGTTTAATTTTCATGAAGTCTTTTTTGTCTTCTAATAATGAGTAAATAAAGAATCGGCTACATGAACACTTCATTTCCTGAAAATATGTAATAACTTTTTATTTGGCCTTAATGAAAAAATAAGTATATAACTTTTTTGCCGTAAATATTAAAATTACCGCCTTACGGTAAAATCTACTTTCATAAATTACCTTGCAATATTTAAGTTCTATCTACTTAATCTACCACCATTCAAAACTAGCATTAAGAGAAGAAAAAAATAAGTAGGACCTTGAGAAAATGCTCAAACATTTAATGAACGGTCTGAACTGTCGTCATAAATATTGACATCGCTCAGTATTAAAAAATTGAATTATTTCGTATCGCACATCGCATTTTAAAATATCATTGAAACGTATCAAACAATTTGTCACCCACAAAACAAACAAACGTATCTAACATTTAGTAAATTTCCAAGAGATCCATAAAATTGTTTTTTTTTTGTCGAATTTTTACACATTTTATTACATGTTTCGCTAACGGGTAAATAAAAAAAGCTTAATTAAAACCACATTAGCGAAACATGAAATAAAATGTATAATAAACAGACAAAAAAGCTGTATTTTGGCTCTCGTAGAAATTTGCTAAATATGAGATACGCCTGTTTGTGTTGTGGGCGACGAAATGTTCAGAAAATAATCTTTTGCAAACCTATACTACTTATCTACTGTTATAATGGTCATCTGATGTGCTGATATCATAATATAATACAAACCATTATGTCGATACCTTAGGTCAATAGGGAAATAACTCAAAATTTCTGGGTTTTGAGTTAATGATGAAAAATGGTAAAGTAACTCTGCCTTCTCATATTGCAAAAAAAATAAGTCTAGTTCGTCCTAATTATATAGTCAGATAATTCTTTATGGAATTATAATGAAATCAGCACATTCTTAGTTCTATGAAGAAACATGTCAAATGTTTCCGATTGGAACTTAATAAATGTAGCAATTTACTACACCTATGACACGATAGGTTGATAAATTACTTACATGTTGTATCTATTGTTATGGTATAGGTGGACAAAATAACTTTACATCGGAGCGATATCTTTATGAAAAATTTTCATATCCAGTTTTCTCAAAATGAGGTATTTTGAGTTAGTTCCCTATTGAACTAAGGTATCGATGTGGTGTTACATTTTTATATGTCTTAAAAAATATACATTTCTTTTAATCTTACTTTTACCAAATACTTACATAATGACTTAAACATTGTAATTCACTGTTTTATATTGATTTGCTTTATTTTTTTAAAATATACTTTTTCCTATATACTGTACCTGTACCTTTTCTTATTTTTATTTTTATTTGTTGTTTTATGTTAATTTTTTCCTTTTTTTTATTTCGTATTGTTTGCTTTAATACCAATATCCATCAAACCATTATTATTTTTTCTTCATTAATTTTAAAATTACTTTGTTGAGCCATAATAAAACGTGCCGAGAATACCGATCCTTCCTTCTGAGAAACTGAATACAAATATATTAATTTAAGCTTCAAAGGAGATCATATCAAATTGTCTCCGAATTGATAAAATTAATTGTTCGTCTTTGAATGGAATATTTATTCCTTTGCTATCTTTACGATTGTTGAAATTTATTATCATATATATTATTTAACAAGCTCATTAGCAAAAAAAAATATTTCTACCTTAACATTTTTAATGAGGTTTCATATTTTTAAGCAACTGTTATCAAATTAAATGCCATTTTGTCAGCGCGCGACTTGATTTTTGAAAGAAACACGTCTTCTCGACGAAAGCCGGGCTCGGCGCTGGCGATGCTTCCGGTTTACTTTTCGCCGGGACGGTCCCGGGCGGGTGCCATTGTAGGTAGGTATGCTACCTTGCGTCAGGGTTGGCGTGATATTCCCCGACCCGAAAAATACCGGTGTGTGTTTATGGGTAAAATCCACTTGAAAAAACCCTTGGGTTTTTTTTACCAAAAGTGTGTTTTTTCAACAAATATACATATGAAAACAATGCGAGTTATAAAAATATAATTTATTTAATTTTATATAAGTAATGTAGTGGTAATTACAAAATTATATGTGATCAAATAGGAATATATGGAGACCTATTTCGCTGTGTGAAATCATATTTGTATAACAGAGCACAGATAGTGCTTGTTATTGGATACAAATCATACCCTATAGTTGTAATGTCTGGTGTGCCACAGGGATCGAATCTTGACCCAATTCTTTTTTTTTATTATTCATATTTGACCTCGGCTCAAAATTAAACTGTGATTACAATTTTTTAGCCGATGATCTCACGATTGTTTATAAAATAGCTTCTGTCGCTGATCATCAACTGCTTCAAAATGACCTCGATATACTCAATAAATGGTGTATTGTCAATGATATGCACTTAAATGTTGAAAATGCCACATTTTAGAGTTTGCTCGAAATAGAATTATAAATAATTTTCAATGTTATTAATAATACTACTGTTAAAAGACTATCTTTCATAAGAGATCTAGCAATCACTATGAATTCTAGGTTCATCATACATTTATTGGTTCATCATATTTGAAGTATTAACGACGTTAAGTGTAAATCATTCAAAATGGTGCGATTTATTCACAGAATATGTAAACCATTCAAAGACCCTCAATCAATTCTAACCCTTCACAGCCCATTAATTAGAAATAAACTGGGATACGGAAGTTCTTTTTGGAATCCTCATTACTACAAATATTGTTGAATCTGTTAAAAAAAAAGCTTTTAAATGTGATTTACATGACCATCTTAGATCAACGACGTACGTCTTGTATACTTAAACATAGATTCACTTAAATTAGAAGACATTTAAATGATTTAATATGTTTATACAAAATAATTCACGGTCATCTCGATACTCCATTACGTCTTAACAGTATTTAAATTAATGTACCTAATTCCTATTCTTCAAGACGCCATAGCACATTCCACCTGAATATATTCAAAAATAATGTGAAAGACCACCATTCAGAATTGAAACGTTGCTTGAAATGGCTTTTAGCCGTGTTTGGTGAACAGATCTGAATAGCCAGGTATTTCCCCACCTTCCTCTTCCCCTTTTCCTTCTCCTCCTCAATACCTTCAGCCTCATAACATTCTCCAATTGAGGTGCCATAGTCTCACTGGCTCCAGACGTTTTGGAGCAGTTGGGACTCTTGTGCGGTATTCATATAGATTAAAAAAAACTATATAATAACCTAGAGTGTTCTAATATGTAAGCCTTTTCGTCGATAATTTGTATAGTTTCAGAAAAAATATCGTGCTATTACTTAAAAATATGTAATTTTATTTTTTGTGAATCCTTTGTCTGATTATTTGTAATTTTATGTAATTTGTATATATTAACTGAGTTTTTATAACTGGATTGTTTTCACGTAAGTGTCTGTAAAAGCCCAGTATAAATAAATAAATAAAAAGTATGGAATATTCGTGAGATGAGAGTGTAAAATAACGTTGAAAATGTAGCCTCCTGAGTCCTAGAAACCTAAATCTATTGATTAAATAGACATTATTACGCAATATTTTTGTCCATCTTACTTTAATGAACTGTCTTTTATTCCATAAATCTTTAATTATATGCACTATTCTTTTTGAAATGTAATCAATAAACGATATTATTAGGTCAAATAGTACTTAAAAGATGTTTAACTACTAATAAAGTATGTATTAGCAATTTCTATGGATCATCATTTATCTTGAAAAATACTTAAATATTTATAATTTAAAATTCTCACACTGAAAGTTTCTTCTAATTAAATCCAAAAAACTCCACTTAAAAAACCCGCTGCCCAAACTATTTTGGAAAAAAACCAGGTTTTCGCAAACCCTGCCCTGCGTATATGGCCATACAAATCAATGCCGGCCGAGTGTTGCCGGTAACTAGGTGCGTGTGTGCTTGCAGCTTTATCATACATAGATAGCACTGATGGCAACTCTTAACTTAAAATTACTTTAAAAAAACCCACATCAAAGAACCTTGCACCCTGATTCGCTAATGGCTTGCCACACTAATGACAAAATTAAACCCATCATTCAATCGAAGATCTTTTAACTCCGTAACCCAAATACTTTTTTCTTTCATTTTCCGTCTGTTAATTTTATTTATAACCAGCTAAAGTACTCGGCGTTGCCTGGGGTTATAAATGGTTTGGAGTAAAGCTTTGGGGTTGTGATGTGTTACCTCCACCCCTACCGCTACCCCTAACCCTACCTATATTCTTACCCCCACTCTTAAACCTTCTCCGGATAAAGTGGATCATTTTGCAAAAAACCGCGCGTAAATCGGTCCAGTAGTTTTTTTTAGTCTATATCGAATATACCTACGGACATTGCCTTATATACATTTTTTTTAATCGAGGTTTTTAGCAAATGTACATTATCACATGAAAATATGAAAATCGATAGCAAAAAAATCAGGCTAACAGCGATGCTTTTCAATTTTCCCGCATTTCATAGCTTTTATAATTGATTGATGCTTAGATTTCGTATTACTTTTATAAGAATCTGTTCAAAATTCTTAATATTATAACAATGCAAGTACAACACTTTGTATTTTGCCTTCTTTGGTTGTGCTAATTCATATGTAGATATGAATAATAAGCTCGCGATTTCAGATGGCTTCCTTACGGGGACGGTATGAAATCAACAATGCCTTCGTGCAGTAAAAATGCGGGTAATGTTGCGCGAGGCCGTACACAATGGACTCACACACGAGTCTGCAGATGTCAGTATATTTGTAGTAAACTGTCGATTTTGCCGTTTTCTGTATCCGCATTGAGTATGTCGTTAGTGAGTGAAGTGATAACGAAGTTGTGAAATTTTACATTTATTAAGAATGCTTTATGATATTAATAATGCGCCTAATTAATAAATTCTTAAGAATATTTCAAAACAGTGTTTTAACTTAAATATATTGTTATGAAGCAAGTCCCTAACAACTAAGGTTGACAAACCGCCGACCCGGAATTAACCATAAATAAGAATTGGTTGTCTATGATAATAAATTGCTAGCCGCTCGGTTTGGGAAGGAGAGGGGGGGAAAGCGATCAAAGGGGAGCTTTGGAAGACAGGGCGGGCTCACTCAAGTTCCGAGAGCCGACAGCCGCAGACCCTTTAACTGGTATCGTTCCAAAATTTCACATATTTATTTATTTCCCTTTTGCTTTTTGATAAAACAGAAATCATTTAAAATCACTCAATTTCATTCTATCCTTTAATAATCTGAAGGCGTCCACAGAAAGGTTAAAGCTTTTCCTAGAGCCTTAGAAGCGGCTATAAAAATATAGACCTACCTAACTGCCAGGTATTTTTAAATAGCAAAAGAGAGTTGTTTTTATTTTGAATTCCCTATTCCTGTTTCTATTTATATGTATTTGTTTTTATTAAAGTTAACTAAGCGGTAATTTCGAAAATTGTCCATCAACGAACTGACAACACGATTAATAGATGGATGTATCGTTTTTTTATATACATCCATCTACCCCGAGGTGAACTAGTCGGGAACATTCTATATAATAGATCTATTGGTGAACTTTACTAAGATTGCAAATTCAAATGTGCTTACGAACTGGATCGAGAGATTCTGCTTTGTGACAATATGTAATTTAAAAAAAAATCTTTATGTTCCTTAAGGGATCTCAGCAGTGACGGAATAATATTGAGAGCTACTGAAACCACGTCCCGGTTACCTGTACATTGGAAGAACGCCACACCGCTCTTGCACCGCACTGACCCGTGTACGGGCGCTAATTGAAATATATGGAACGGAGCGCTCTCGGTATCACACATTCTAACTACACCCGGCTTATGTTGATTCCTCACAGACCCATGAGGGAGCTGCTTAAATGTCAATCACAAGCGATTCTTACGTACGAAGTTATTGTATTTTCTTAGTATTCGGTCTTCCTTTCATCATTATTTTCCCTTCCGGGACTTTCTGGCCTGTACGAGATGAATATTGAACTACGAGAGTCAGATGTAAAATTACGTAAACGTATTGACTTGACTCATAATAATTGTAAAAATTATAACACAAATAAACCGCCGCCAGCACAGTAGCTATGCCAGAGGCGTCTGGTTCGATTCCCATATAATAAAGAAACATAAACCATGATTGCGATGCTTGCTATAACTCGTTATTTTTTCATATTGTAGCATAACTTCATTATGAAGATATACGCTTATTTTATGCTTCCCACAGTTCACTTTATTCCTTAGGTGTTATTTTTTGTTTAGTCTGTTTACTCACTATGGTTGTCATTGGGTGTTTGGCGATGTCTCTAGTTCCGCATCTTCCAATTTCCGCCATTCATTGGCATCATAGATTATGTATGTTTCTTCATCCTCTTCACATTTCCTATAGCTGTTGGTACTTTTCACTGTCGATATTAGATGCAAGATGTGTTTTCTGTGTTAGCAGTGTCCCTTAATAATCATTTATCCCTAGGTGAATTTCTATCCATGTTGAGTAGTTTCCAGCTAGTTATAATGTCGCATTTTGAACATGCACGTACCTTATATGGGGACTTTACATTTTCTTATTACGAAAACTTTCTACCATTCCTTCCAATGCTGTAATTTGGCCCACTTTTAATGCAGGGTTATGTGCTGTAATCGATATCCTATCACCACACAATGATCGAAAATTATATCCTACGTTAACACAAATATTATATTTAAATGGGGTGTGTGGTTTTTTTTTAATGACTTTGGAACCCATTTGTATTTTTATTCGTATTTTTAGAATTTTTTAAAATCCTTTTGTTAATATTGGATTGTACTTCCGACCACTGTTTGCCGTGTTGGGTACTGTAATTGGGGTCTTAACCTATTTTATTTGCCTTCATGTTTCTTATGGCATCCAGATTAGGTCAACTTAGGTTATAATAGCCAGTTCTTCAAAGGCTGCATCCCACCTTCAGATAAGAGTCGCGTCAGTTACTTTCCAGCACTATTAAAGCCGCCTGGCAATCGGGCTACCCAATTTAAGTTCCCATATTTGCACAGTTTACTGAGCCAACTCTTCCCTTTTGCTGAACAAAACCATTTCTCCTGTTTCCGGTTTCATTTTTAAATCAACAAACCAGGGCGGAACTGCGAGCTGGGAAACCCGAGTGAGCTCTATCTCAAAGAGCTATCCCACGTTCTGAAAGTATTTTTTCAGTGCTTTTATGTGTTTTCAGTTGTCCCGTAGGATGGAGTTTTTGCCGAAATTAAATTTAGTCTAGACTAGTTATTGCTATCCCATGCAGCTGTCTTACTATCTAACAAAACAAACTTAGCCCCATTGGAAATAGTCCAAAGAAAACTGAATAAAATAATTGTAAAAAACCATCTTATTTTTCATCCCGTGAGTTATTCAACGAATTTAAAGTCCTAGATTTAAATGCAATATACCAAAAAAATTCTTTACTTCAAATCCATAAATAAAACCGAAAATTACAGTCATTGAGCACCAGGCCGAGAACCACAGGACAAATAATAATTCCTAAACTCGATACAACAACAGCTCAACACCATTACACATGTTTAGCCATAAAATGTTTTAACGAACTTCACTTGAACGAAGAGTATTACAAGCTGAAGAAATTATAATTTTTTTAAGAAAAAACTTAAAATGCATTCTAGAAGAAACTAATTTTAGGTGTACATTATTAGCTCACTTGGAAAAAATGTATATACTCGTATGTTAATATACATGCAGTATATATTTTATGTCCAAAAATTTCCCTTTAATTTATTTCTTTTGAAATTAGTGTATAGACACCAGAATATTAAGTTCATGACAGTACTCTTGAAATTATTAAATTTGTAACATTACATAATAGTACTCCCTCTCTAAACACGAGAATTTCTCAATTGGGGGGGGGCATTAATTTAAAAAAAAATTGTGCTTACATACACACTATTATTACCATGTAAACAATGTTGTAATCATTTTTTTAAGATATAATTATATACAATAAATATCTTTAAAAAAAAATATATATATATACTAGTATATGTATATCGCTAATATTAATCTTGTTTAACTTAATGAGAGGATGATAACTGATAAAGCCATTATACCAAATACCCTTTTTTAATTCCATTTTAGTGACCAGACTTATTTTATGATTCATTAAACCCATTATTGAATAGAATAGGCATAGAGGGATACCTTTTCTAAAAAGATAAAATAAAACATGTCTTAAAGAGACATAAAGAAAAATCGGTCATGTATTCATTCTTTACTAAGTATATCCTAAGAAATCCAAAATTATCAGTAAAGGGGTATAATATAAACTAACTAACCGTCTCAGCTTTTCCCAGTGGGGGTAAGCGGAGAGGATGGACCGCCAAATAACTCTGTTCTGGCACACACTCCTGGCTTTAATCATACTCGCACATCGCGTCATATTACCTTTACAATACCTTTGTAATACGTTTGACATCATCCGACTTATTTGATTTATTTGACAATGGTATGTATTCCTCAGGCATCACTGGCTTCTTCCGTTCACTTATAATATATCTGGTTTTTTTTTTCAGTTTCCGTGTCGATAAATCGACGTTTATTGAAAGAACATTTTACAGTTTCATGCAATACGGCATGTTTAAATATAAGTACAATATATGTTACATAATTATATTATTGTATGATTCACATTACCACCTCACTAAGTGAAACCTGTTTACAATGACATATCCTCCAATATGTTATTTACTTCCCACAATTATAATTGATTACACATTCGAATCAATTTATTAGTTTAGAAAAAAAAATTACAATATTGCTTGAAAAAATACCATTTGTTTTAAATTTTCGTTCGACGCGCTCGCGTAAAACCTTCCCACGTGTTCTGGTGATTATTATTTATTAAATTTGTGTTGAAAGTCAGATCAAATTGGATTTATCGTTTAAATAATGAATTTTACAACGAATTTTTGACAAAAGGTGTTCAAGCGTGCGGAAATGATTTTCAAATGACGGAAGTTCGATTTGAAGTACTTTAAATAAAATGAAGCCTTTTCGAAATATGAACAACTTAAAAGACTTTATTTTAAAGAAAATATTTTTTCCCGTCATTGTTAAATGGCGTCCAACTTCTTGTTAAAACCCATTTGCATTTTGCTATATATTGCACTCATAAGCGATCTGTCAAATTGCAAAATCAGCTCGCAATATTTTCGCCTTTCTCTGATTTTGAACACGTATTTCAAAATAAAACGCTGTTTTGGAGAGCAGATGAATGACTTTATTAGATAAATTTTATAAACGAACATAGGTAGTTGAAAATATTTCAATTTTGAATTCAAACAATTTTTTTTTTAAATCGCTCACCAGTTGATTTCTTTCTTGTTAACTACAATAATACCACGTTATACGTAATTAAACAACTTGTTTAATTACACAAATGTGTTTAAATGTTTTCTTCGCTTAACTCTTTTATATACGTATAGATGTTTATATTATATATATATATATAAACATCTATACGTATAAAAATGAATGTTTTATTTTTTTGGTTTTGAGTTTCTCAAAAATTACTATTTCGACCGATTTCGCTGAAAATAACACCGTTTTGTTCTTATTGTTAACTGGAAGATTTAGAAAGTAGTTTGAATGAAATCCAATATGTAAAACTGTTATAACTTTTTAAAATTGGTATGAAAAACACTTAACTTGTCATGTTGTATTGAGGTTAGCCCATACATATACCGCTCTGGTTAGCCCCAGATTACATATACAAAAAAGTAGAACGTTTATTTGGGTACAATATTATCAAAATGGAAAGCAACACAAGGTGCCTACTTAAGAACTTTATTATATATATATATATTTTGATAAACAAAAATTTTGGAATGAAAACGAAGTTTTCAAATGAACGCTTCTTTGTTTAGAGATAGTAATCGTCGTCACAAGGCAATACTTTAGCTGTCAAATCAATTATGGCATCCAAACGACAAGCAAGAATTCACAACTTCATAACTTTATTCCAACACATCAGCTAGTTAGAGAGACGCACTGCTCCGCGGGTGTTACGAGCTAACATTAACGGTCGGTTACTTTTTGGAATAATTTATAAATTTTCATCGGTCTATTGTAAACTTTAGTACGTAAACAGACAGCGTGGTGTTTTTTTTTCTAACACTGATTAAATTATATATCTCACCGAGATGAGATAAAATGAGTTTTATGAGTCCGTGTCAGGCTGGGAGAAATACATCCCAATGAGACTCAACGGCTGTTTGAGGTCTTGGAGAAAACCTCCCAAAAAGACTCAATTGAAGATCGAATTGAACAATATTATCGTCAATAAGATGTACCCCCATAATTGAGCTGACCTTGTATTTATAGGGGGTTGGTTGTTTTACTATTGTCAATTGTTTATTTATATGATATATTATTCGGTTTATTTTTTCAGTGTGTTAATGTGAAATTTCAAATCTTTTAAATTGTTTATAATGTTTCTTTCTGGTAACGAATTAAAAAAAAATTACTTTGTGATATTTATAATTGAGCTGCCGCATGGTTTCTTTTACATTTTGGATTTAGGAGAATTGGTGTTTGTCTAAGATTCCTATTATTTTTAAATGGTGCAAGTTTATTTAGAATATTATCTATATAAATCAGTTATTTTGGATGATTTTTTAAATACTTTATTCCACCGTGAGAGCTTAAAAGTGTTCGTTTTTTTACATATAAACGACACAATCAAATACCGACCGATACGCCACTGTAATAATTTGGAAATTTAAAAATCTTTGAAATGATAAAATTGTCTTATATATTCCGCTTTTGGCCGACTATAAAGTTAAGCCTGTTAAGCTGTAACACTTTATGTAATTGAAAAGCATTTTTCATTTACTCTATTGCTAATGGTTATTTGTGATTAATCTATTCTCAATACTTAACATAGAAAACCATTGTACCAATGGCATACATACGTGCAGACCTATCTATTAATCCTATTTTTCTATTCTGTGTATTTCTGATTTATAAACCCCTTCCTCACTATTTTTTACTATTCCTCAATAATTTTACCTCTAGCGAAAACAAATAAACACGATTTTTACTTTGATTTACTCTTTCAGTGAGTATTTTGCTAAAAATGCTTATTTTTTCGACCTTCGACCTTCGACCTTTTTTCAGTAAAAAATGAGAATTTACACTTACGTAATAATTCAATGAAATTTACTGTTACCTGTAATTTCCTATTGTTTATATATATGTTTACATTTTCATTTACATATATATTTGACTTGAAAACTTTGTATTACTTAATATTATGTAGCAAAAATTATCATTTTAAATTAGTTGAATTGATACCTCATGGTTTTATGTATTTAAATTTAAAAAAAAATTAAAATGAATAATAAAAAATGTAGATAACTAAGTAATTCTATTGTTTTTATATTGCAAAGTTAGACAGTCGGTGATGTAAATATACCCATCATTAAAATGCTTACACAGTGTTTATGTTATTTACTTTTACTCTTTTTTGACAGAAAATTTTGTTTTAAGTAAACATAGCCCTTTCATACCGTGCGTTTATTTGAAAATACCTAAATTACGGAATTTTTCTTCCTTTTTTTATTGGCAATTATAATCGTGGGAAAATACAAAAGTTAGTGTGAATATGAAAATATCTACAGAATAACAGTTTAAAATACAAAATGTTATATTAATTATATCATTTCCGTAAACCATCTGTTCTTTTAACTCATAGAACTCCATTTAATTTTTTTTTAAATTTGATGTAAATCAAATTTAATAATGTTATTATTAAGTTCTGCGAGTATTTTTAGTTTTTATTATTGTGACAGCTGTTTCGGCGTTTAAGACCATTTTGTAACTATCTCCCTATCTATTCCTTTTTTTGTTTTTTCTTACTCCTCACTAGGGAGTCCTGTGCTGAGGCGGAATAGAATTATTTAATTTAATGCCATCTAATTAGGTACGTCTTCTTTGTCGTTTTTAATGCTGTTCTTATGGTTATTTCAGTGACATCTTTCAGCCAGACTTCAATTCTTTACTTGTACTCGTTAAATGTTGGATGTTATGGAGTTTTGTTGCAAATACTTCTAAAGCGAATTTAGCTACTCGTTCAGGCGGTAGCCATGATCATATTTTCAATGGTGATTATTTTTTTAACATCGACCTCCGCACTCTTTAACAATTGTTTTTCTATATTTTGATAGAAAGCAGTCACTTTGTGGTTAGACATATTTATTGAAAATTAAACAGTTTAATTTTGTACCCTGATGATGCTTGTGTTAAGCGAAACCGGTCGGTCCTAATAAAATTAAATAAATCTCGTGGTTATAAACAAAGTTATTGTTTTATTTTCATTAAATTGTTTTTCTTTCATGCTAGTTTTTATGGTACGTTTTTTATTAAAATACATGAATTAAAAACTAATTTGTAATCACCACTTTATTAATATAAACATATCAACGTGTTTCGAACACGAATCTTTCGTCATCAGGGTATACGAAATACTAAAAAATAATAATGTCAAGTATAGACAAATGATAAACGTAAAACACAGTATATATATATATGTCCTGATGAGGAAAGCTTCTCTTTCGAAACATGTTGATATGTCTATATTAATGAAGTGGTGATTACGAAGTCATTTTTAATTAATCTATTAATAATGATGCCACAAGGTGAACACCAATCTTTTGATTAAATTACGTATGTTTTTATTGTTTATTTTCAAATTTAAAAAAAATTATTACTATATATTTTAATATTTTGTGTACAGTGTGTGATTTGTCATTTTAAGTGAAATATGCTTTTAGAGACGTAATTTTATTTAAAATGAAAGTGAAAATAACCTTTAAAGTATTAAAAAAATAAAACCTACACCAACATTTTTCAATGACCTAGTTTTAGAAAATATATATATTTTTTTTTAAAGTTTCTCCACACAGGAGGCCTATGTCATCTTTAAGGATACTGTGTAAAGGATAGGAAGGAGCGAATCTGAGTCTTGAGATTATAATATATCATTGCTAGTTTTAATTCGGGTCTTAAGGGGAAGACATTCAGGGTAAAATATTTAGTTTAATTTTTAACTAACGCTTCGAACATTAAACTAAAGTTGTTGAAGCAAATATATGTGTCTAATTCAAATCACGCTAACTACTGTGCCCGTGCTATGCTGCTAATGGTGGGAAATACGACATAACAGTTGTTTTAAGTTTATAATTTAAATTGGTATTTCATCGCCTGAAGCATTTCGAGAAGTTCCTTCGTCGAATATGTTTTATGATTTTACATATTATGCATACCTTCCTATAGCATGTGTATGAGTACATAAAATAAAATAATTGTGTTATACAGTGTACGGTACAAAACCACCCGTTTAGTGGTGCGGTGTTCTTTCGTTGAAGTAGGTATGCCATACCATTTTCATTAGCATTCAGATTGGTAGATAATCTCAGTATCTCCCTGGTGGCAAACCACCACTCAAAACGCAGCGTCCGATTGCTTACTTCTCTTCTTTCACATCTTCCTCCCTTCCCTACTACCTTCAGCCTAAACAACTTACCCGAATCGGGGATGCCGTAGTCCCACTGGCTCTGGGCAATCGGGACTTTTGTACGGTATGCATATAAACCAATGACGTAAATTATGTCGCGAACCGGAGAAATCTAATGAGCAAATGTGGATCCGGGGCCAAGGATCACGGCCGCTCATCCACGGAGGTCGTTAGATATTGATGGATAGATATTGTGCGATAGTTACGTATGTAGAAAAGGGAAAAGCCGCCCACAAAAACTGACTAAATGGCAGTGTCGTGAATTTCTCCTTGACCAAGGGTAGGCTGTAGCTTTTAAGGCGTTGATTAGCATTACTCGCCACGCCATAGTGTATGAGGGATAAGGCGCTCAAGGCAAATTGCCTCTGTAAAATTAGAAATTTGCCAAGTAAAAAGAATTTCTTAGAACAACCATGAAATGAGAATTTTTTTTTTCAGGAATCGTAAAAAAAAGGTAGCCACAGCTTTTCAGATTTTATGGTCTGCACGCCACTGCTAACTGGTAACTGCTATAGTGGTCCCAGCCAGAGGTAATATGTACGTCATCGTGACGCGTACCAATGGGCCGTATGTCGTATCTTGCTTCGTAATGTATTAATGGCTGACAGTGACCATACTTCTATAATTAACGAGACCTTTACATTTGAATATATATTAATGACGTACTATTAATAAGTACGTACAACAATGATTAAAATACATCAAATTTTATTATATTCGTACAATTAAAATCAATACAATAAAATAAAAATGATGGTAAAATAAATTCATAAATAATTGTAAATTTCATAGTTATTTGTATTCGTAATTCAAAAAATTACTTTCCTAGAACCAGAAAGACAAAAATAATTACAATATTACTTAAAGTGTTCCAAAAACTACAATTTTCTTATTTGGTTTGTCATATTACAGACGCTTCAGCATAATTTTACGCGAATACGATTATAAATACTACAATTTACCCCATTTAACGATGTCAGTAGTAAAAGAGGTCCATGATTCTCGATTTCGACGATTTATGACTTAAAAAAAGATTTTTTCTGCTGCGCGTAGATATTTAGATTCAGTGTTACAAGTCTAGAAAGAAATCGAAGGTCTCCGGACAGGAACTTGATATACAGTAATCTTTATTACGATAATATTATATTAATTTTACAGTTATAATTATTATCAAATAAGAGTGTGATTAATGTTAAATTTCTACCACATCGTGTGCGAATATTTTTACCATTGTGTGCGTTTCATGAATTAAGGCATTTTATTTATTGTTGCTTATTTTTACAACTCGCAATACCATAAAAGTTTTACGATTCAAAAGAAATATACGTTCGTGAAATTTCCATGAGAATTTTATTTAATAAATTCGACATTCTAGTATCTTCTATCTTTTTCTTATTCATAGTAGACATTTTTTAAATTTTTTTTGGGTAGTATTTGTTACATAATATTCAACATTTTTACAGATTGTGCGAATCTTTTCTTTCCTAATGTAAGCTGTTGCGTGTGATTAGGAAAGGAGTGCTCGTTAATATTTTATAAAAATAAAAATGTAACTTTTTAGTCAATCCAAAATATGGAAAGGAAAAAATGAAAAAAATGTTTCAAGGTAAATATTACAAAAACGTGATTAACATATTATTTTATTACAAAAGCGTGTAAATAATTAGTGTTTTATAGATATAGTGAAACTGTACATGAATACAAAAAAAATGAGAAGATAAATAAATAAAAAAGTGTTTCAACAAAGGTTGGATAAGTATATAAAACCATGAAATGAATAACATTTAAAATAATGACAAAAGTACGAAAATATTTAGTGTTTTACAAATGTTATGAAAATGTGCAATAAAGAAAAAAAAATTATATGTGAAAAAATAATAGTAAAATGTGACAAGATAAAATCGAAATATGTGAGAAGGAAGATTTTCATGAAAGCATTTTAGGACAATCCTCGATGACAATACGACCCCTGACTGGGACCATTACAGTCGTGTATTTAATATACATAATCGCCAGCACCCCTGTCAACATGACAAAAAAAATTTACGTTCGTATTAATATTAATATGACTTTAAATGCCGAGAAGGCACATTAGTTCTCCTAATGTAGAATTTATGGCTTCTCATAAGAAAACTTGTGTTATTCCCTGTTTTTTTCATTCATTTTTTCTCCCCCGTATAAATTTTATAGCCGGACATTAAGAAATAAAAACCTTCGGAGGGATGTTTTCATCCCTACGTTTGTCAGCGGTAGAACCTTTTCCCGGCCGGGCTGGGCCATTAGTTTCATATGGAAGCGAACAAACAAAAAATAAGGAACTAGTTTTAAAAAGTCATATTTTCAAATCTCTTTGACGTTAAAATGCTAAACTACCAGCGTCTTTAACGTTTCCTTTAGTGTGTAACGTACAGAGCAATAAGTACTCTAAGTATCGCCCTGGTGAGAGATCACCGTTCAGAATTGAAACGTTATTTGTAATGGCTTTAACCGTGGTTAGTGACCAAATCTGAATAGACAGGAATTTTTGAACCCTCCTCTTTCGCATCTATTTCCCCTCCCCACTCCCTTCAGCCTCACAATATACCCCAAACGGAGATGCCAAAATAGGTAAAATTTATTTTCTTATTAATATTAATAATAAAAATTATTTATTTTCTATTTTGTAATATAAATTTGTTATTAATATTTTTTTATTAACATTTTTTTATTAATTACTTACCCACTTTAATCATTTTTTCTTTATGTTTATAATTTGTCTATTCTTTAATTATTGTTTCATATGTTTATCATTTGTCTATACTTAACATTGTATTCTGACGAAGGCTTCACTTTTGAAACATGTTGATATGTATGTATTAATAAATTGGTGATTACAAAGTAATTTTTAATTCATTTATTTAATAATGACGCCACAAAGTGAATACAAAACTTTTGAAGAAATTATACTAAATAACATTTTTTTCTTTAGAAAATTATCAACGCATGAAAGAAACAAGTTTTAATACTGCTTTACACCTAAGATTATTTTTGAATTTTTTTTTTTTTTTCTTTCTTACCAAATTCTTTGCAAAATAAATAATAACCGCTTTTCAGCCCTTGCAACAAACATTCATAGACTCCACTTGCCAAAATGAATTATATACCTATTACCTATATTCGTGGTGACATAAGACACAAAGCTTGTTGTAATATTTTTGGCTTGTATATTCTTCTTAAGTGGTAAACATTTTTTTTGCAATATTGTTTATTTGATAGGTATGCTATTCTTCTTGTATCTGCATTACACGCAGTTGAGCACATGTATAACTTCTGCGTGAGTATTGCCAACTACATATAATCTAGGTACAGGGGACTATCTCAATGACTCAGTCCTGATATTATTGTTAAAATTAAATTATATTTTGGATCGAGTGTAGGTATATTAATGGTAATTAGGCTAAGTAAATCAGGGCTGTCTATAATACCTGCCTATAATTTTTTAAACGAAAGTCTAGTCGGAACCAAATCCGGGAGTTTTAATCATTTTAAGTTGTGGTTTCAAATCTCATAAATGTATGTTGAACTTTTTCGAAGTAGATAGAAGAATTGTATTCAACTTGACTTCGAACTAAAAAATACAAGATTTTTGATGTTGAAATGTTCTCTAATTTCTAGAATTACGAAAAATGAAGGCAAATATTTTTTAACTTCTATTAATTAATGTATTGATGTGTAAAAGAAAATTTATTTTTGAATCGAAAATAGTGCCAAGATCATTAATTTCATCGACAGGAATGATTACAGTGATCTTAATAGTGCGTCAAATAGTTATAAAGAGTTTTTCAATTAGGGGAAGGGGTGGCTGCAGAAAAATGTCTTCGAAAAGAGGGGCAGTGAACAAGATAAGTTTGGGAAACTATACTTTAACGCACTTTATATAATAATCCCTGGTAGAACAATAAAATATCAATAAAAAAAAATTGTTAGCCATGCATGTGACAGATTAATTACAATGTCTGACTTTTATAACCGATAGATTTGTCTTTATCCCGTCGTAAACACATTACATTTAGGCAATTTGGGTCACATGAATGACTATTAGCTGGCAATTAAAACCAAGGTATTTACCGAAATATTCAGCTCGCCCATTTATTAAAAGACTTGTCATTGTTACGGATGTACGTATTAAAAAAAAATCCCATTGAATTGTGTCTGCAGCCTCCCGAAATTTAGCAAATAATTTATTTTTTTCGCGTGGCCTTCCCATTATAGTGCCTTAAATAAATGTTCACGTTAATCATTCCCCCTTGGAGGATTTCAGAGGAAAATATTTTTGTATTTGACGGCTACCGTTGTTTGTTATGACGAGCTGGGAGGAAACTCTTTCTTGGTAGGGTTTCCTTTTCAATTCCTGACCTCGTTTCGATGTTTGGTTTCTTGGTTAACATAGTTAGATATCTGTATTTTGTACGATCGTTGGTAGGTGCCTACGAAATAGACTATCATAATACCAATTAACTGTTGACCTTTAAAAAACGTGTAGTCGCCAAATTTAACAAACAATCTTTTTTACCAGGACACGTTTATTAGCATTTTTTTTCGATATCCCAGTATTTGTTATTGTCCTTGTGACAGATTTATCACTTACTAGCTGATGTGTACCAGGCCTTGCTCGGATTTTTTTTTATTTTGAATAAAGTTTTGATGTTTTGAATTCTTCCTTGTCATTTGGGTGCCATAATTGATTTGACAGCGAAAGTAATGCCTTTTGACGACTATTACTATCTCAAAACAAAGAAACATTATTTTATAATATCTTCAAACTATTGGTATTCACTGTGTGGCGTCATTATTCATAATTGTGTATTTAATACGTATTCTATATATTCATGATGAAGAAAGCATCGCTTTAGAAACATATTGTTTTATGTATATATTATTACAAAGCATATGTTTTTAATTCATTTAAAAAAAACATCATTTAAAAAAACATTCATTTACAAATTTTATTTCATTCCAAACTTTTTTTTTTCAAAACATATCTAAATAATAAAGTTCTTAAGTAGGCACCTGCTTGTGTTTTCCATTTTTAAACAAACCTTATTTTTTGAATGTGTAATCTGTGGCTAACCAGAGTGGTATACCTATGGGCTAACCTCAATACAACATAGCGGTTTCAATGTTTTTTATACTAATTTTAAAACGTTATAGCAACAGTTTTATATGTTGAATTTAATTTTTAGCGAAACAGGTCCAGTAATTTTCGAGAAAATCGAGGACAGACAAATAGACAAACATTCGTTTTTATATTTGAAATAACTTATTAAAAAGAAGGCGCAGAACGTTTTTTTTCTGGACTACTTATATTTTTTGTACCGCTGTTCATATTTTGTACATTATTATCTTTCCAACCTTCCTTTTCTCCATCTCCTACCCGTTCCATTCTCTTCAATTCCCAAATTGAGGATGCAGTAGTCCCATGTATCTACGAGCAGTTGGAACTAGTGTGCAGTATTTGCATTTAAAAAAAGCTGTACAGAGTAAACAGCACGTACCTGACAAACTTTAACCAGTGATTAATGAGCATAATTGGAATAAAAAAATGTCGATGGCATTTGTCCTCCGGTGACTTTTTTTTTCGCATAAAAACATAAAAAGCAGAAGGTATTGGACGGTTAGGTTCGAGGTGGGGGCTTGGGCGGTTACTCGGCTATGATCAGTTATGGAATGTGATTTTTTTTTTTCAAAACATAAAAAAATTTCGAAAACAAAAATTTCAGTCATATTTTCTACTTCAAACACGTTCAAAGATCATTGGTTAAAGTCTGTACACAACACAGTTTTTTTTCTGGGAAATCCTTAGCTATTAAATTTGCTGCTCAACTTTTAGCGTAATTTTAGATGGCGAAAGGCAAAACTTTATTTTTTCTAAATTAGATATAATCACTATAAAATTTGGTGGTCGGTTAAATATTCATCTTTTAATGAAATTCAATACCGTGAAACCTCTTGTGAACTCTCGCTGTAAACCTATCAATGGCCGGGTTACCGGCAATTATGAATAGAAAATGCTAATAGTCATATTTGTTTCCAGGCCCGCTTCCAGCAGAGACAGCTCGAGGAGAAGGAGCAGAAGCTGGTGAGGATGTACGAGAGCGCGCAGGCGCAGGCCCTCAAGCGGGTGGGGGGCGCAGCCACTACCGCCCCGCAGAACCCCGGCAAGGTGAGCTCCATACGATCGGAAAGCTAATCATACATCGCAATACTCGGTATTTAGTCTAGCACATTTGACCGTAACAAAAGAACGCGCGTGGTTAAAAATGGACTGTCCTAAAGTTCTAGCCAGTATAATTTTTTTCTGACCTAACGCAGTAAATGACGTGGTACAAACGAGCTAGCCCAAAGTCCTAGTTAGTGATAAAATATTTTTTTCTCTAAATTTATAAACTACCTAGACACACATGGTACTAAAGGGCTGGCCTACAGTTCTAGCCAATGATAAATTTATTTATTTTTGGTCTGTATTTACAAAGTAGTGACACACGTGGTATACATTTTGGTCTTATTTTAAAAAAATGTCACCCCGCTCCCGGGACCAAAATGATATCTACATTTTTTTTCCTTCGAATAAGCTCGAGAATCACATATTATTATTTAGTCTGTCGGATACATCCTGTTACATCCTGTATACTTTGAGGTGTAAAATCGAATATCTTTTTACTATATGTAGATGGTTTTAATAATGAATTCCAAAAAAAAGTTGTTTTTTCTTCCTCTAACTAAACCATCAAAACGTATTGTATAAATTAAGAAATAGAAACACTATGAAAGATTCAAGCAATACCAAAGTTTGTGAAAATCCGTTTACCACGTCTTTAAGAAACATGATAGCGGCAACATGATCCATCTCATTTTTTACCAAATTGAAATGAATAGTTGCAAAAAGTTTTGTAGCTTCATTCTGCCTCGACCTGTGTACTCAGTTTCAACAAACCTCCGACAGAGGCACCACAAATCGAATCTTAAACACGACATAGCGGCAACTTCCTTGATAACTCATTCAGTTTTTTTGATTTCCTGTGACTACAAAAAAAAATAAAATATCGCAGTTTAAATCAAAAGAGACTAGAAAAATATGCTTACGTTTTATTTTCTCATTTAAAAGGCGGCACTCAAAAGTGGCGCTAATCAAACATAATTTTGCAGGTTGCTAACTCAAGCAATATTATAAATGGTTTATCTGTAATTTCTTTACGGATAATTAGGAAAATGCATAAGGTTTCAAAAAAGAATGATCCTCGAACTGTTATTTTTGAATTCATGAAATACATTCCAAATTATGTAAGAATAGGTCTGCCGCTGGAAAACCTTAGAAAAGAATTTTAAACCTTTTTTTTAATTCTGGTAGGTATGTATTTCATATTGAAATTAAAAGATGTGAATTAATATCTTTTGAAATAATAATTTTCATAATATTGTATGTTTTTATAATTATTACAATGTTGAAAGGGTTAATATTTATATCACCACATATTTGGTGATTTTTATTACAAATAACCTTCTCTATTATCCCACTTCATTTGATCCATGACCTATAGAACAACCTGTATATATTTTCCTAATTAACCATATAGAATTAAAAGATGTGTCATTTTTAGTGTTTTTTTAAGTTAGCAACCTGCAAGGTGCGCATTTTTCAGAATCGGTTTCTCCATTTTCATCAAGAATCCACTGAAATGATAATTACAACGACCTTGAAATTATTTTCAATTCTTGTTTGTTCGAGTGTCTAATGAAAAAATAAAGTGTCCCAGTCTGGCCGTGTTGGCCGAAGCACGGATATCCGACATCGAGGACTGGGGGTACACGGAATACAAAATACTACTTTACAATGTATGAAACATAATTCCAAATCGTGAGGCGCTTGCGAAATTATTTTTTCGAACAAACAATAATTTACTTGGTAGAAAACGGACGAGATACAGGTACAAACTCGTTATGGGACTCATCTGGAACGTTTAATTAACGAGACCTGCAAAATTTCGCGTTCGCGATTACATGATTTTTTACGCGAACGAGAGAAACGCGAATTACTCGGTTTCAAATTTTCGAGCAAACAACCGCGAATTTTCATATTTCTGACGTGACATTCTAGTATTTTAATATAAGAAAGTAATATTGTCCTTCTAAATATGTATTTGTCAATGGTTTTGGTTAGCTTGATAGCCATAAAATGGAACGCAGCTAACTTCGCGTCACAACGCCGCGTACTATAACTATTATTTCGATTATAAGTGAAAATAGTGAAATAAAATATTTTCAAAAATATATAGTAAAAAACAACTCAAACAAATTTGCTATATATTCCCGTTTTTTGCTGAAATATAACCCCATTTTCCAAAAAATAATGTAAATTTTCTCACAAAATAACACCACTTTTCCAAAATAACACCACTTTTCCCAAAATAACGCCACTTTTCCCGAAATAACACCACTTTTCCTAAAATAACACCACTTTTCCTAAAATATAACCACTTTTTCCAAATCCTCTTGATGTGGCCTATCCACAGTTTTAAAATAGCTTTGAACGTCGAAACAGCTGTCAAAATTAAAAAAAAAAAAAATTTTTTAAACTGCAAAACTTGCAGAACTTAATTTTGACAAAATTACACTTAATTTCCTGAGTATTTTAAATTGAGTTCTACTAATTTAACAGAATAACCATTTTAAAATCTTTACGACAAGAATGCATGATTTGTACATAATGTGATTTTTCTGTTCTGGGAATTACACTTTACGAAGTTACTTGATATAATAGTTCCCTGGACGAGATGTACTTTGTTCTTGAAATTAATATTTCATGTTTGACAACACATTTAATGGCGCCGTATTTCAATGAAAGTTTATTATTACGAGAAACGTCTAGAAATGTTATTAATAATTCAACATTTCAACCGTTATGGGATATAGTCCGTGTTGGAAAGTAATCCCATAATAATCCGACGTTTATAGGTAATGCCGTTTTAAAAAGTTTACCAGCAGATTTTCTACCTCTCGATCGACGACGCCTGAGCCCCGATTGTTTCAAACTTTTGCAAAATTCCGCTTCAGACATAGGAAATAGTTCATGCATAGTAGTTGCCGAAACTAAAATGCAAACTAAGAAATTGACTACCCTTCCTAAAAGGCTACGACCTTGTTTTTCATCGGTGTAACCACTGACGTCGGAATTAATAGACTTGTTCTAGTACGATATCGACGGCTGGAGGCAAACGTTACGGGACACCCATTTTGGCAACAGCTTAGTTCTCTGCTATCCACGTTTGTTTTACATGATTTTGACTACGGTAAGCAAATTATAAATCATTTATAAACAGGGTCAAACTAAATGCTCTTTCGAAATATTCAGTTTTGTAAACAAGCC